>CAKNYM010046124.1:0-34466 GCA_932195095.1 Andricus curvator
GGTAATTTTCTAATTCTAGAATTTTATTATTCGGAAATTTTATTATTCGGTAAATTTCCGATTCCGGAATTTATCAATCGAGAATTTTTCAAAACAGGAATTTTATGATTTGGTAATTTTCTAATTCTACAATTTTAGTATTAGGAAATTTTCTTATTCGGAAATTTTCTTAGTAGGTAATTTCCCAATTCGGGAATTTCATTATTCGTGAATTTTATTAATCGAGAATTTTTCAATTCAGGAATTTTATTATTCGGTAATTTTCTTATTCTAGAAATTTATTATTCGGAAATTCTATTATTCGGTAATTTTCCAATTCGGGAATTTTATCAATCGAGGTTTTTCCAATACAGGAATTTTATTATTCGGTAATTTTCTAATTCTAGAATTTTATTATTAGGAAATTTTATTATTAGGTAATTTTCTAATTCGGGATTTTATTATTCGTGAATTTTATTAATCGAGAATTTTTCAATTCGGGAATTATATTATTCGGTAATTTTCTTATTCTAGAAATTAATTATTCGGAAATTCTATTATTCGGTAATTTTCCAATTCGGGAATTTTATCAATCGGGAATTTCATTATTAGGTAATTTTCTAATTCTAGAATTTTATGATTCGGAAATTTTCTTATTCTGAAATTTCATTATTATTTAATTTTCCAATTCGGGAATTTCATTATTCGTGAATTTTATTAATCTAGAATTTTTCAATTCGGGAATTTTATTATTCGGTAATCTTCTAATTCTAGAATTTTATTATTTGGAAATTATGCTAGTCGGAAATTTTATTATTAGGTAATTTTCCAATTTGGGAATTCTATTATTCGTGAATTTTATTAATCGAGAATTTTTCAATACGGGAATTATATTATTCGGTAATTTTTTAATTCTAGAATTATATTTTTCGGATATTTTATTATTCGGTAATTTTCTAATTCTAGAATTTTATTATTCGGAATTTTTATTATTAGGTAATTTTCTAATTCTGGAATTTTATTATTCGGCATTTTTCTTATAAGGTAATTTTCTAATCCTAGAATTTTATTATGCGGAAATTTTATTATTAGGTAATTTTCCAATTTGGGAATTTTTTTATTCGTGAATTTTATTAATCGAGAATTTTTCAATTCGGGAATTTTATTATTCGGTAATTTTCGAATTCTAGTAATTTATTATTCGGAAATTCTATTATTCGGTAATTTTCCAATTCTAGAATTTTCTAATTCTAGAATTTTATCATTCGGAAATTTCATTATTAGGTAATTTTATAATTCGGGAATTTTATTATTCGTGAATTTTATTAATCGAGAATTTTCCAATTCGGGAATTTTATCAATCGAGAGTTTTTCAATTCAAGAATTTTATTATTCGGTAATTTTCTAATTCTAGAATTTTATTATTCGGAAATTTTATTATTATGTAATTTTCTAATTCTAGAATTTTATTATTCGGAAATTTTCTTATTCGGAAATTTTCTCATTCGGAAATTTTATTATTAGGTAATTTTCCAATTCGGGAATTTCATTATTCGTGAATTTTATTAATCGAGAATTTTCCAATTCGGGAATTTTTTAATTCTAGAAATTTATTATTCGGAAATTCTATTATTCGCTAATTTTGCAATTCGGGAATTTTATCAATCGAGAATTTTCCAATAGAGGAATTTCATTATTCCGTAATTTTCTAATTCTAGAATTTTATTATTCGGAAATTTTATTATTAGGTAATTTTCTAATTCGGGAATTTTATTATTCGTGAATTTTATTAATCTAGAATATTTCAATTCGGGAATTTTATTATTCGGTAATCTTCTAATTCTGGAATTTTATTATTTGGAAATTTTGTTATTCGGAAATTTTATTATTAGGTAATTTTCCAATTTGGGAATTTTATTATTCGTGAATTTTATTAATCGAGAATTTTTCAATACGGGAATTTTATTATTCGGTAATTTTCTAATTCTAGAATTTTATTATTAGGAAATTTTATTATTAGGTAATTTTCTAATTCGGGAATTTTATTATTCGTGAATTTTATTATTCGGTAATTTTCTTATTCTAGAAATTTATTATTCGGAAATTCTATTATTCGGTAATTTTCCAATTCGGGAATTTTATCAATCGAGAATTTTCCAATACAGGAATTTTATTATTCAGTCATTTTCTAATTCTAGAATTTTATTATTCGGTAATTTTCCAATTCGGGAATTTTATTAATCGAAAATTTTTCAATTCGGAAATTTTATCATTCGGTAATTTTCTAATTCTAGAATCTTATTATTCGGAAATTTTATTATTAGGTAATTTTCCAATTCGGGAATTTTATTATTCGTGAATTTTCTAATTCTAGAATGTTATTATTCGGAAATTTTATTATTCGGTAATTTTCTAATTCTAGAATGTTATCATTCGGAAATTTCATTATTAGGTAATTTTCTAATTCTAGAATTTTATGATTCGGAAATTTTCTTATTCGGAAATTTCATTATTATTTAATTTTCCAATTCGGGAATTTCATTATTCGTGAATTTTATTAATCGAGAATTTTGCAATTCGGGAATTTTCTAATTCTAGAAATTTATTATTCGGAAATTCTATTATTCGCTAATTTGCCAATTCGGGAATTTTATCAATCGAGAATTTGCCAATAGATGAATTTCATTATTCCGTAATTTTCTAATTCTAGAATTTTATTATTAGGAAATTTTATTATTAGGTAATTTTCTAATTCGGGAATTTTATCATTCGTGAATTTTATTAATCTAGAATTTTTCAATTCGGGAATTTCATTCTATTTCATATCTATTCATATCTATTTCATATCTAGAATTTTATTATAACATATAACATTATAACATAAAATATTAATTAACTGAATTTTAATAGTATGCATTAGCTTCATTAGATAATGACGAGAAGATTAAAAAACGATTTAAAAAAATTATTTTATGGCCAACGGCCATACCACGCTGAAAAACCCAGTTCTCGTCAGATCACTGAAGTTAAGCAGCGTTGGACGCGGTTAGTACTTGGATGGGTGACCATTCAAGAATACTGACATGAGTGCTGTTGGCACATCGTGGGTGTGGTGAGCCCACACTTGTAGTTATTTATAACTACAAGAAAAACCTAGAAACACTACCCGAATCGGGTAGTGTCACGCCTACCCTGAAAGGGAAATGGTTTAATGGTATATATATATATATATTTGATCCGTTCAATTCCAGTTGAGAGTTTCGGAAAATTTGCATTCACTTAAAGATCACCTTTATTATGGACATTATTGACCGATTTTCCTAAACATTTTTTTTCATTTTTTTTTTAAATTATATGAGGAAATTGATTCAGCTAATTAAAATTGAATTGAGTCATTTTTTCGTAATTTCAGTCTTTGTAACAGGCCTTGATCTCGTGCCAATGAAAGGGTCAGCTAAAGGAGATGTAATGTAGTATGATGATTGTATTTACGTGCGGATTCATTATCAATGTGTGATTTAATTTCGTCTTCCTCAATAGACAAGAACAAATGCAAGGAAAGCAGAAATATGCCCCTCCAAGTCAATGTTGTGATCAAAATGTTTGCGCAACAACCGACTCATTTGTCTTTTCAGATTCTGCGATGAAAAAAATTAAAGAAAAATGCTGCTTCAAGAATTGTAAATTGTTGAATTTTAAAAAGTATGGAATCGCAAAATACTCAACTTTCAAGAATTACACTGTTGTTCAATTCAAAAATTAAAATATTAGTTAGTTGAAATATCTACTATTACAATACTCGTTGAAAAGTTATATATTTTTGTTGAAGGTTCGTTTCTTTTTGACGTTGGAAATTAATTTTTATGCTGAAAATTAACGTATTCCAGTTTACGATTCACCATTTTAGTAAAAAAATTCATCTAGTTGGCTGAAATTTGAAATATTTCCTTGAAGAACATACTTTTCAGATTGAAAATTAAACTAATTGGGTAAAATAGAACCACTTTGTTCAAAATTAATTTTTTCATTGTAGAAGTGAACTGCAGTGTTCACGAAACGTCGGCAAGATTCGTAGTTTTGCGCACGACTGAAAACCGAAAAACCTCCTTTAAATCTATTATAATGAATCATCGTAAAAGCATTAAATTTATTATTAAAGAACTCTACGGGGAGAGTTTTCTTTATACAACTAACACTTTTAGTAAGCTCAGGTCTTCTCAAGCTAAGCTCCTAACATCTTTAGCTTTCTTAAAACGATGTAGGGACAATAACATCGTCTCAAAATTCTTACGGTTGAAAAACCATTTTGGAACATGTAAATCCAAATCATTTCTACATAAAACATGTTTGTTCTTGAAAGAAAGAATACAACATACCAAATTTGTCTTACACACTACCTCCAAAAAACTATTAAAACTTCACCCTTCCTACAAAACACTCTCAGATTTGACATTTGGTCTACATTGGACCGCATATCATTTAAACAAACCCAACGGATTAAAGATCTTTCCACTCAAAAACAAAAAAATAAAATTTGACAAATTACTTCCAGTAAGGCACACACCATTAACTAACACCGTAAAAACATCTCTAACCATCCTCTCAGCAATGATATTATTTCAGCCTTATCTAAAGGACATAATTATGCAGTGGCTCCCTCCAAAATCCCAAAAGAAGAAATAATCAGTAATTTGGAATCCACAATATATACCCTTCCACCCCAAAAAGCGAATGACATACGGCGTAGGACGGCCAACATCTTACGATCTTACGCCAAGCCCAACTTCCCTCCTCAAACTTAACAAAACAAGAAAAAACAGCAATTAAAGAACTCAATAAGAATAAAGACATCATAATATTACCCGCAGATAAAGGCAACACAACAGTAATAATGAATAAAGAAGACTATAACAACAAAATCATGGACCTTCTAACTGACGATACATATAGAACACTTAAAAACGACCCCACAAAAACAATAGTCAGCAAAACAAAAACGCTTCTAAAAGACTAAAAACTTGACAGCGAAACAATATCTAAATTAATACCTACTAATCCCATCTCTCCAAAACTTTACGGACACCCAAAAATCCACAAAAACAACACTCCACTCAGACCGATCGTCAGCGCAATAAACTCACCAACTTACAACCTAGCACGCTTTCTAGCGAAAGAACTGAATCCTTTCACAGGAAACTCTATCACACACGTCCAAAACTCTTTTGACTTTATCAGAAACATACAACAGATTCTTATTCAACCGCAAGACATCCTAGTGACTTTCGACGTATTATCTCTCTTTACGAAAGTACCAATCTCTGATATAATCGATATTATTGAATCCTTTTCAAACTTTCCCTCCAATCTCATACCTTTGATAGAACACTGTCTCAATAATACCTACTTCTCATTCAATAACCAATTCTACGAACAAACCTCAGGAGCAGCAATGGGATTTCCAATCTCACCTGTAATAGCCAACATCTGTATGGAAAATCTAGAAACTAAAATCTTTAACCAATCCAAGCTTAAACCGGAATTTTGGTGCCGTTACGTTGACGACACTTTTGTCATCTGGAGACATGGACTAGATAAAAATTGCCTTTCTTGGACGTACGAGTTTACAAAAGATCTGATAACACATTAGGACATGAAGTTAACAGAAAACCCACCATACAAATAGATACCTACATGCCTCCTCCCACCACCACCCATCTCAAAAGCAATCGGTCATCAACTCCCTTGTATACAGAGCTGTATCCATAACAGATTAAAATAATTTACAAAAAGAATTGCAAAATTTTAAACAAATCCTAACACAAAACAATTACACAAACAAATTGATAAAGCAATAAGGAAATACACTAAAAAAAACAAGTCAATACAACCTACTAAAGAAAAAGAGAGAAAAACGACCACCATCCCCCATCCCACCATACATTCAAGGTATCACATAACAAATAGGAAGAATTCTCAACAAACACAACATCCAAACCATATTTGAACCACCTGCGAAAATAGGAACACTTCTAAACAACCCTAAAGATAAAAAGGAACCTCTTAGTGATCCGGGAGTATATAAAATCCCTTGTTCTTGTGGCAAAGTCTATATTGGAGAAACCGGGAGACTGGTGGGCCAACGTGTAAAGGAACATGCGAATAAAGTCAGGATAAAACATTTCACGCAATCAGCACTAGCTGAGAATCATATCGAAGCAGGACATAGCATTTTATTTGACAAAACAACCCTCATCGCAAAAACGTACAATATATTTCCAAGAAAACATAGAGAAGCAATCGAACTCTTAAAGACCCTAATAACATCAATAGGGACAATGGATATAATATCAATCCGATTTGGCTTTCCTTCCTCCCGGGTTTAAAAAAAAGACTTGATTGGCTAATCAAGTTCGATTAGTCCCCACTATGGGGCGCTCAGGCCAATCACAGGCATCATAGAGAATATATATAAGAACATTATAATCTGAAACTTCAGGTCAGCTCTGAAGAAGTGAACTGCAATGTTCACAAATCGTCGGCAAGATTCGTAATTTTGAACACGATTGAAACCCGAAAAACCTCCTTTAAATTTATTATAATCAATCATCGTGAAACCATTAAATCTGTAATTAAATAATTGTTATTTTTTCTAATTAAAATTATTAAGTTGTAATAAGTTCTTCTTCTTTATTCATAATGTGTCCCCTAAGGGTTTACATGAAAAAGGGGGGTGAAAAAGAGAATATGAGAGGGATTAATAATGCAAGTAGGATGTAATATCTGGTTGGTGAGAGGAGTAAGGCAAGGATGTCCTCTGATCCCACTTTAATTTAATATATTGATATCAGATTTGGAAAAAGAAAAAAAGAGAAAAGGGTGGGGAGGAGTTAGGATAGGGAACGAAAAGATATATACACTGGCATACTTAGACGATATAATGTTGATGGCAGAGGATGAAGAAGGGATAGCGGGCTTAATTACAGGATTAGAGAAATACTTAGATGGAAAAAAGTTGAATTTAAATGTAGAAAAGACAAAGATAATCAGGTTTAGAAAAGAAGGGGGAAGAAAGAAAGAATGGACGGGGAGATGGAAGGGAATAAAATTAGAAGAAGTAAAAGAGTTCAAGTATTTGGGATATACCTTGCAAGCAAATGGAGATCATAGAGCTCATATAAGAGAAAGGATAAAAAAATCAGCAGGGGTAATAAAACAGATATGGGGAATAGGAAAAAGGAGATTTAAAAAAAATTGGAGAAGGAGAATCTGGTTATTTGATACGCTGGTATGGCCGGTATTAGGTTATTGAGCAGAGATTTGGGGATGGAAAGAGATTGAGAGTTTACAAGAAAGGTATATAAGGTGGACGCTAGGGGTAGACTGGAGGATGCCAGGATATATGGTGAGAGAAGAAGCGCAAAGGGATAAATTAAGTACTAGAGCGGAATGAGGGCATGGAATTTTGAGACGAAGCTGAGGGAGGGAAAGGGAGGGGAGTTCGGCTTACCAAAAAGTATTCAAGCCACCATACACGGCCATAAGAATAGCATTGGCGTGTAAGACGGGTTGCATAAAATGAGAAGCTTCTATTTCTCAATTGAAAATAGAAAAAATATTTATATAATTTTTAAATAATTAATTTAAAATCAAGTAATTGAAAATTCATACTGAGCTGAATAATTGTAATTAAATATCGAAGATGACGTATGGAAGTTATGCAGTGTGGCTACTGGTCCGGGAAACCGGGAAAACCGGAAAATGACATGAAATTTTTGGAGACCGGGAAAATATATCACATGATGACATAAACTACGCGCTCCCTTATACGACATTCCCCTATACGTCCGCTCCATTATACGACCAGTTGCCGCTCCCCTATACCAGGCCTTTCCAAGTAGGGGAAAACTGCTATTTTGCCAGATGGGTATTTAACACCACCACCAACCTCTACTCATTCAACTTCAAGAGAGCGACCACCCCCCAAACCTCAGGACCTGAGAAGAGGGAAGTGGTGGTGGAACTCGAACATGTGGCGAATGAGCAGTTTTCCCCTACTTGGACAGACCTGCCCTATACGACGGAAAGGTCGTTCTCCAACATCCCCACTCTTCCGCTCAAAGCTCGCGCGGGAAACAAATAGTCTCGCGCGTGAATATTATGTAGTCAGCTGTCAGTGACACAGGATTCAACGCGCATGCGCACAACCACGTTTTATTGTTTGTATTGCAAGTGGAAGGGTCCCCCTTGCGCCGTCGTATAAGGGAAAGTTCTCGGTCCCGTGCTCGTCGTATAAGGGAGCGCGGAGCGTATTGTACTTTAAAATAATCTGTTCTCTTTTCTGAGAAATTATGTACAAATTTAAAATAAGTTCGATTTTAGCTTGTTTCCAATTTTAAGTTCAATTGTCAACTTCTTCAATTATGATATTCTTAGTTTAAAATGCGTTGTTCTAAAATATTCTATTTGAAAAATATTCCACTTTGAAGCATAGTTTTTTGAGCGAAAATTATCAATTTGAAGACTTTTAAAATGCAGTTTTGACGACTTAAACAATTAAAAATTAAAAGGGGTTGAAATTGAAATTTTTTTATTAAAAAAGTTTTTAGTTGATCAACTGTAATTATAATTTAATATTTTTTTCAATTTACTTTAAGTTCTATAAAGTAAACAATAATTCCAATTTTAGTTGATTTATTTTGAAAATTTTTAATTTGTAAGTGACATAGTTAAATTTTGATGTATAAATAGCAACTTAACTAGGGTTAACATCCGTCCTGGTTTTTCGGGACATGTCCTCTTTTTTCGAGGTCTGTCCTGGTGTCCTGGTTTCTTCTCGAAAATAGGCAAAATGTCCTGGTTTTTTACGAAACCGAGATTTTTGACAGCAAATATTTTATATTTTTATTTTTCTACAATCGCAGTTGCATTTTTCAGCATAATACTGAACGCGACATGTATTTATTTATAAATACAATAATAGTACCATACAGTAACCCTAAATTAACACTTAGTAATTTAGACAAAATCGAGTAATTTCAAGAGATGTTTTTTTTTTAAATAGTAGTTTTAAAAAGATTCAAAATTAATGTAAATCTGGAAATGATTTCAAATAATTTAAAAAATGTACATATTTCAGGTTTGGATTAAAAAATATAGAAGCTTTTTAAGAATTGTGAAAGGTTTTATAAGAATGAAAACATTTTCTTACGTTTCCTAGGAAAATTGAAAAGGACTTTTTATTTTAAAAACTTTTAATTTGTAAGCGACATTGTTAAATTTTGATGTATAAATAGCAACTTAACACTCGCTAATTTAAAAAAAATCGAGTAATTTCAAGAAATGTTTTTTTTTTTTAAGGAGAAATTTTGAAAAGATTCAGAATTAATGTAAATCCTGAATTGATTTCAAACAATTTGAAATAAATGTACACTTTTTCAGGCTTGGAACAACAAATTTAAAAGCTTTTAAAGAATTGTGAAAGGTTTTATAAGAATAATAAAATTATCTTTCAATTCCTAGGAAAATTGAAAAGGACTTTTTATCACGAAAAATTAATTTCGGGGGAATATATAAAAACATTTTCAAAGATTTCCAAAATTGACAAAAAAGAATCTGGCGTAGGAGAAAAAAGTTGGAGTAGGAGAGGGAAAAATTACAATGGGGAGGTTTCAACGACTTAATTAAGTTTTACTTTAAGGAAAATAGTTTCAAAAAATAATTTAAAAAATTGTTTTGTAAATTAAAAATGAATTGATTTCAAAATTTTTTTCATTAATGTTGTTTTACATAATTTGTATTCAATAACATTTTTTCAAACATTTTTTTTTTAAATTTTGTTTGAAAATTTTTTTTTTCAACAAAATTTTTTTACAAAATAAAAATAAAAATATTTTGTTTTAAGATTCTGTTAAGATTTAAATTAACGTCTGCAGGTTTTTAAAAACAATTTACGAAAAATTTGAGTCATTTAAAAAAATATTTAGAAGTTTTGAAAATATTTCAAAGCATTTAAAACGAAGTGTAGTTTTTTGACGATTTTTAAATTAAATTAAAAAAATATTTGAGGTTTTCGAAAGATTTTAAGATGATAAACATTTTTTGTTTATATTCTTCAGAAGATTTTGTATTATTTTTTATTTCCAAAGAATAGTTTAAAAAAAATGTCTAAAAATATTTCAAAAAAGGACAAAAAATTTGAACAATTATCAATTTCAAGATACTTAAATTTAAAATAATTTAACTTCTCATTTAAAAAGTTAATGTTTCTAGCTTAAGATGATATAATTTTTTTAATTTAACAATTTGTTGATCCATTGTTCAATTCAGAGAATTGAAAATGATAACACTTTGACTAAACCAGATTTGAAAAGATTGAATTGAAAAGTGTTAATACCTTCCATTTTATACATGTAAATTATTGAGCGGTTAAACAAAAAATTGTTTGAAAAAAAATTTTAGTGTTCAGTTTTAAAAGTTTAAAATTCAAGAATCATACTTTTAGTTCTTCAATTTAAAATGTTTAGCTTCAAGAGTTCAAATGAAAATCAGCAAGTATACTAACGGCGTCTGCCGGTACACGTGCACTCGTGCAGTGGCACGAACGCCTTCGGCAAAAATCGAGATTGCTCGGACATCCTCGGCAACATAATGAAGCAACACTATACAAAAAATCGTATTCAAAATACTAATTTTTCTACTGTAAGTTATTAAAGACTATTATGAAAATGTCAAAGTTCTGTACTTTAATATGAATAACTTGAATAGTTCAACATTTTTCCGTGTTTTGTTACACAATTATACTAAACTTCGATTTGTTTTCATCATTTATTCAAATAGAAGGTCTCTTCGTGTGATAATTCTGAAATTTTTCTTGAAATTATTTACAAAACTTGTCTTGACGTAAATTATAATAATTGTATAACTCAATATCATATAAAATTATAGACTTGCCTTATACATATTTGTTGTGTTGTAACGTACAAGGCGAATATAGAAACGGTGCACTATGTAGAATCGTATAAATAAGGTAAGCATTGAAAACCCTATTCTCGCTTCATAGAACAATAACATTACTCGCATTCCCAGAATCTCAAACGTCCTCCGAAAGGTACGATAAATGTACTTCTAAACAATTTTTATTTTTTCATCAAAAGAAAAATACGAAAGTTTGCTAATAGTAGAGACAAAATTATGATTTGAATATCTTGAAGTAGAAATGTAAATTTCTCATTGAAAATATCAAAATCTGCAAACTTCTAGAGTCATTTTAAAATCATAGACCCTTCTTCGCAAAGATTTATTATTCTTAGATATCAAGATAGTGCATTTAGAGAAATTCAATGTACAAATTAATTAAAATTAAAATTTATCAACTTTTTACAAAATCTTCTCCACATGCAATGAGATATCGAGTTTCAAGTCGATGATTTTATAATGTCTTCTAAGGTTCGCAAATTTCTATATTTTCAATG
This sequence comes from Andricus curvator, assembly GCA_932195095.1. Lineage (NCBI taxonomy): Eukaryota > Metazoa > Arthropoda > Insecta > Hymenoptera > Cynipidae > Andricus > Andricus curvator. The sequence goes on from CAKNYM010046124.1 coordinate 11,451, forward strand.
AGAAATTTACATTTTTCTTTCGAGATATTCAAACCTTAATTTTCTCTCTACTAATAGAAAACTTTTGTATTTTTCTTTTGACGAAAAAATAGACATTGTTTAGAAGTACATCAGTCATGCCTTTCTGAGCGCGTTTAGATTCTACGAATGCAAGTAATATTATTGTTCTATAAAGCAAGAATAGGTTTTTCAATATTTACCTTCTTCATAGGATTCTACGTAATGTGCTATTTCCATATTTTCTTTGTACGTTGCAACACAAGAATTATGTACAACCACAAGTCTTTAATTTGATATGATATTATAATGAATTGTGCAATTATTATAATTTACGTCAGGACAAGTTTTTTAAATAATTCGAAGAAGAAATATGAGGAAAATTTCAAAATTATTATCAGCTCTGGAAGTATCAAAAGCGATAGGTTTAGTAAATATTCAACAAGAGTTCCCAGGGGCATCCTTTTATCACTTATACACTTTTCATCTCCCGAGACCACGTTTATTATTTCAAGAAGAAATTAATTATTTATTTCAATGACAGTGATATTATCGCATTCGTCAATCATTCAGACTTGCCAATAAACAAAAAAAAAAATAGAAAATCACAAATTGCATTTTTTTATTCAAATTTAAAATTTCCATAAAGACAGGTGGCAGCACCATGTAGATGCGGCTCTCACGGAAGTGCATTTTCGCAGTACAATCGAGCTATCGAGTGCTTAGCTCAGTTGTCGCTCCACAGTCAGTCGGTTTCCTTCCTACTTTACGTCATTACTACACTTCGCCGCTCTCACTTTTGAACAGTTATCGTATCCTGACACCGCGAAAACCTTACCGTGGTCCAGAAAATTTACAAATTGCCCTTTTAAAACCTTAATCCCGATGTATCGAATTTCAGTTATAAAATTTGAGGGCTCCACAAATTTTGCAATTTTTTTGGACACCGTTCAAACAGCTTTAAGGAGGATACGATTATTAATCAAATATTTAAATTTTGATTATACCCCGCAAAAATGACACTCGCGCGTCTTTTGGTTGCGAATAGATGGGCCCTGTACCAAGGGTTGTTACTGAATACAATTACACATGTCCATGGAAGGTCCAGGGATGATGCCCGAGGAAAAAACCCCAAGCCATGGCGTGTACGGGGAGCATTTAGGACTACGCCCACAGCATCGATAGGACTGATGCTCTGTGAAGAACCCCTAAACGTTGTGATAACTGCCAAGACGGCTCACGCGATGGGCCACCTGGCAAGAGCTAGGGCCTAGGCTTCCAAGTGACACCAGCACACTGCCAATTCTAGAAATGAGGCAAGATAAAATAATAACACGCTTCAACTTCATCGAGACTTTCTGCCTCTGCGTCCCAAGCAGAGACACGTGGAGAGCAAATTGATGGGTGCAAATAAGACTATACCATGATTTGGAGCATACAAAGAATAGACGTAGAACACAAAAACTTGATAGAAAAGACGTGACGCACGGGTTAAATATTCAGATAGACACAGCAACAGTATTGTATTGTGTTGTATTTTATTACTCTCCCTTTTACGGGTTTGAGGGCTCCGTTCCCTTTACATCTTTTACAATTTCACTCAACCACTATGCATTATGCCTAACGTAACCTAACTTAACCTTTAATTTCTTCGCTTTCTTATTATTTGCTAACTCTTTCATATTATCTTACAATTGCGCGAGACCTTCCAGGGCTTCCATTTCCTCTTACCATTTTTCTTCAAGCTTTTGTAAGTTACGCAACACTAATTTTCCTTACACATATATATTTCTCTTGTATCAATTTTGGTCTCGATTTTGGTTTTTTCCACCCCCTTGCATTATCTCTTCCCTATTCTCTTCTAGACTCTTCATCCACTTTTCCCCTTGTCCACAACCGCTCAGTATCCATCTAACTCTATCTACCACGCTCTTTCCTCCGTCCTCTTCACCTGTACATCTCTCCAATACGTGCTCCCATGATTCCCTTTCATAAACACATACCCTACACATTTTCATTTCTTCACTCATCCAATATTTACACTCATTCATGCCTTCTCCCATTCTGAAACGGACCCCTTCCATCTTAACCAATCTATATCATTTATTGTATTTTGATTCCATAATCTGTTCCCACCTCTTCTCTTCCTGCTCCTTGATCATTTCTCCTTCTGCTTCCTGCCACTCCCTACCCTCGTCACACATTCTCCATTCCCTTCTAACTTGCCATCTCTTCTCATCCCATCTTGAATGTCCCGCGTTTCCTCTCCTTTCTCTATTTAATATTTCCTGCAGGTATACTTGTGCAACTTTGCTACCCTTACCACTCTTGAGTTTATCTTCAAAATTCCAGACCCTTTTCCTCTGTCTTATCACCAATTTCTCTCTCCGCGTTTCTTCTCTCAACATATATCCTGGGCAGTTCCAGCTCACTCCCATAACCCATCTCAGAAATCTCTCTTGCATGTTTTTTACTTTTTTGTACTCCTTCCACCCCCAAATGTCCACTCCATAACACATCACAGACCATACCAGTGAGTCAAACAACCATACTCTCATCTTTCAGTCCTCTTTGAATCTTCTTTTTCCAATCCCCCACACTTGACCCATCACCTTACTCGCACTTTCCATCCTTTTTTTCACTTGCAGATAATTTCCACCTCCCGCTTTGAACCAGAATCCTAAATAACAAAATTCCTCTACCATTTCCACCATTTCCCCATTTATCTTCCATCGATACTTTACTTCATTCTTTCTCTTCTTGAAACATAATATCTTTGTCTTCGTCACATCAATTGTCAGGTCTTTCTCTCTCACATACTCTTCGAATCCTTTTATTAACAAGTTTATTCCACTTTCATTCTCTGCCAGAAGCACCACATCGTCCGCGTACGCTAATGAGTATATTCTCTTATTTCCTAGAACTATACCACCTTTACCTTTAAGGTATCGCCAATTTTTAGCGTTAGAAAGACATAGCAATTGTTTTTTATATTTAAAAAACGCGTTGATTTATGGCTGTGGTCCCGTGTCGAAGAAAGACGTAAGTCTAAGTTTTAGAAATAATTAGATGTACCTACTAACATTGAAACATGTTAAAAGGCGATTCTATTTTAAAATAATATTATGCGCAGAAAATTAACTGTTAATAGTTATGAACTAACAATTAATATTAATGTTACTCATAATTATAAGTTATAAGGTACCTTAAATATGAACTATATTTTGCAAGTTTTTATTCGTTAAAAAAAATAAAAATATGTACAAATTTTACTGGCATTGGCATTTACAATTTGGCACATGGAAACGTATGACCTGTAATGTATTCTTAATATACTAAATTTTTTATCGCTACAAGAAGAGGTGAAGAATATTTTTTACCCAAGCTGAAGTATTTTTTTGATTGAGAAAAATATTATAGTTTAAATTATTTATAATACCTGTAGCATCTGTCGGTTGAGGTATGTGTGTGCGTGGTGGGGGGGGGGCGAGTGGGGGTTGCCCATTCGGTTTGGGACCAGGTAGTCCATAACGGTCCAGGGTCCGATGTACACCTGTGAATACCAATGAACCTATATATCTATATTTGAATTGTGGTGAATTATTGATGAAACCTTGAACACAACAACTGGCGTCGAGGATAAAATTAAGTAAATTAAGAAATATTATTTTCAACAAGAAAAATTGAAATTAAGAAAATAATATATATTTTAAATATGAAAATATGGAAATTGGAATCGAATCTAACACAGTCAGATGAGAAATAAAATTGGTGAACAAACAAATGCGGAGGAATCAATGAAATTAAATCAATCCAAATAAAGAAAAGATGCCCCCATTTGTTTGAAGGTACCTAAAGATATTTATACAATGCAAGTATACTTCCAAGATAGATAAATTGGAATAAAAATATAAAAATGGTAAATTGACAAACTCGTCAATTGGTACCATATAAAAGAAAATATTATATAGGTAAACTGAAAACCTTACAGTTGGTACCTAAAGAACAATTAGTTAGCACAAATGATATACATAGGTAAATTAGCAAATGCCAATTGGCAACGGCTAATTAGTACCTAAATCTTTGCAGGTTGCACAAAATGTCTCAAATAAATCCATTAGATGCCTCCGATTGCGAAGGAGATCCTGCTTCAGTCGGCTTGCGGTGGGAAAAATGGAAGCGAGTTTTCGAGATCTACCTTGTGGCAGCAAACATTGGTAAGCCTATTCAAAAAAGAGCGGCTCTGTTACACATGGGCGCGTTATCGCTACAGGAAATTTATTACAATATTCCGGGTGCCCATGCACCAGACACGGAAGCTAATATTTTTGAGATCGCAATACAAAAACTAGATGCATATTTCTCCCTAAAACAAAGCCATGTATATGAAAGACATCTATTTAGACTAATGGAACAGGAGCCAGAAGACAAATTAAAAACGTTTCTTATCAGACTACGCCACCAAAGCTCAGAATGCAAGTTCGCAAACGCCGATGATGATCTTATTGATCAGATAACGGAGAAATGCGAATCCTTTGAATTAAAAAAAAAATTCTCACATTCGGTGACACAGTAACTCTGGATCAAATTATATCAGAAGCCAATGCATTAGAAGCAATACAGAGGCAATGAAAAAACTACATGCCTACAAAAACTCAGCCAGACTCGCAGACCGTCCGTCGCGTAGAGGAAAAGAAAACAAGTTCAAATTTCAAACCATGTTCCCGAATCTTTTGAATCGAATATTACGGTTGGTGCGGAAACATAAACAGAGTTTTATGGGCCTCGTTAACTCCGTGGGCAAATGGATTCCAAACCTAGCAACATTGACCGAATCAATGAGAAAACTACTACGTTCTAAATTGGGAAAAACAGCTGACATCACGAAATATTGGAAAGATGAGCTGTCGCAAGCGTTTAACCAACTGAAACATGCGCTAACTAACATACAGACAATAGGATATTACCACCCCAAGCACAGAACACAAGTAGTTGCAGATGCCAGCCCACTAGGACTACTATTAGTTCACGATACGAAGGCCCCTCCAAAACAGCTGCACATTTTTGTAATTTACTCGTAAGAAAAAAATCGCATAAAAACGGAGCTTAAACTATGATAAATCTCACTTTATTGCGCTTAAGACACGTCCCCATTTGTTTATGTACAAAAATTGGTTTGGAAAATATCCTTCGCGAAAAGGTAAGAACCGTGGTTTTTTCGCGTCACTGTGTCCTTGCTTGACTTTCGATGACGACATCTTTGAAATGAAAAGTGTAAAAAATTGCAATCAAATAATAATTAGGAATGACAATCTTGAAACCTAATAATTAATAACAAATAATCCTGGAAGACCGAAGAATGGTAGTGTGGGTGTGAGGTCACAGCGGGATATAGCGGAATGAAGGGTCTGCTCATTGAAAAAAGGTAGCTACTGCACGAAAAGATCCCATTGGGATTAAAAGTATCTTTTTCCTCTTTTCAGAGTTTGATGAATCAGCAGACCCCCTGAGGTGACCCTTTAGCTATGGTATCCCATAGCCATAGTCTCCTCACACCCACACTACCATTCGTCGATCTTCCAGGATTATTTGTTATTTATTAATATGTTTTAAGATTGCTATTCCTAATTTTTATTTGATTGTATTTGTTAAAATTTTCCAAGCCATTTAAGACAAAATATAACTCTCTACTAATTATATTACGAGAGATAGCATAGTCATGTTGAAATATATTTTACGTTAATTGTTATTAATATATTGCAATTTTGTTTTCACGTATGTATGGTCAAAATAGGAATACATCTATATGATTTTTTGTTAATTTTTGACATTGTTCAGTTCAAAGATGTCGTCATCGAAAGTCAAGCAAGGACCGAGTGACGCGAAAAAAGCACGGTTTTCATTTTTCGCGAAGGATATTTTTGGAGGGGCCTTCCTATCGTGAACGGATAGTAGGTGCTGTGCTTATACAACACGATTCAAAAGGACCACGTACCATCGTCTACGGAAACAAAAGCTTTAACGAGTGCGAGAAACCCTTCTGCCAGACTGAAGAAGAGTCTCTCGTTTTAGTTTGGGCAGTTGAACATTTCGACATGTATTTGTACGGCAAAGATATAATATATAATATATAATAAGATATATATAAGGTGGTATATCGCCCCGGAAAAAGCAACATTGCCGACCCTGTTTCTCGATTGTGTACAAACTTGGTGCCTTATCCTTTTGATGACGAGAATTACATCAACTCAATAATAAAACAATATGGCTGCTTTCTCTTTCCTAGCAACCGCTAGGGCCATGTCGTGCGCCGGATGACTCCTGTTACAATTCATTTGGAGGATCTTAATCATGGCTAGTCTGCACTCGCGTCACCTCTGACATGCTCGTGCTAGCCTTCGTGTGGTTTCTCCTGTCATTTGACTGATGTCCCTTTATCTTACAGTGGACACAAAAGGGCGCATTTCAACATTCCGCGACTTTGTGACCTTGTTATCCACATTTCAGACATAGGTTCACTCTGTCTGGTCCTTTACACCCAGAACTATTGTGCCCAATTTCCCAACTTCGAAAGCACCAGTTTTCCTTCACTCTTTCCATTATTCTACAGCTCGTCCAACCGATTTTGATCTTGACTGTTTGAACCAGGTGGTCAACGTCAGTACTCCGCATAACAAGCGTTGCGTTCCGCATGCCCCCGTAGGTTGCACGGAGTGCTCGTACCGTGAAGTCCTCGTGTTTCAGTCTGCTTGTCTTGGAAATCGCTTAACTTGTTTCTTACACAATGGATACATCATCCAGACCTTTGACCTGGAGAACCTTTTTATTTATTCGAAGAGACGTCTTTGCTCCATTTCAGACTGTGAGGAGGAGATCGCCGTTGCGTGTTTTTTGACATCATTTATGTCAACTCCTATGTCTTTTGAATTAACGGCAGTTTTAACTATTTTGAGCAGATCAGCGTACTTCTTCCCCTGCATTTGAACGATGAGGGCGTCCTGCTTATTCTTGCTCCTTTTTTAGACTTCCTGCTATCTTCCCTCTTATTTTTTGTATTCGTCTCCGTACTCCTGTCTTCTCCTACGGGTCTCCCTCCAGCTTTGTTCTGCGACGGCTTATATTCGGCTAGTTGTATTCCGGTATCCGCGAACAGAAACTCCATCATTTGCGCTGTCATTTTCCCTCTAATGCCTTCGCTTCCAAGAAAAGCATAACTGGTCCTCCTGTTCGCGATCAGGTGTTTTTTGGTCGCTATCAGAGATTGAAGCAGAAGTTTATCGCCAATCCCTTTTCCGTCCTCATCACTGCAGAGGATTGGATAGTACATCCATCTGGTGGAATGGCTTATCTTCCCGTCACGGTCTGGAAAGCCGAGGGATATCCTCGTTGCAGGGAAGAATAATGTCCCAGTCCGATGACGCCTCCCAGATGTGCCCTCTCTTGTTTCTGGCTCTGGGGAATATACCCTTCTTCCATTCTATCTCTGTGACGGCCAGGAAGCTCTAAAAATCGCCAGCTATCTTGAGCTGCCGCCTTCTTAACAGCAACTCTTGTTCTGACTTGCAGTTGTCACACTTCACATCTTTGATGATATGCAGATTGGTTCTCATGCTCCTAATCTGCCTGCGTATCTTATCATTCTCATTCATGAGGTCCCCGATGATCTCATTTGCTCAGAGTACTAGCGTTGTCTGAACATTTTTCTGTGTTCTTCTCAGGAATACTTGCTGTCCTCCTTCCCTCAGGTCGTTTTCCCCCACATTTGTCCATGCCCGTCGTCATTTCGACTGTGTGTTCTGGTAATGAGGATGTCCTGGCCCTGGGCGGGGTTCTAAGCAGTGAGCTCCTCCTTTCAAACGAATTAATAACCGTGTCTCTCGTGTCCATATCCATTGCATGTTCGTTTCCTTTAGTTCTGTCCGAAGTGGATGGATGGATGGATTCCTTAAAAGTTTTGTGCTTTTCAGTGCTTCATGCCAAATAGGAGCAGCGTAGAGCATTTGCGAGTGCACCACGCTTATAAGTATTCTCCTTTTGGATGCTCTTGGACTCCTCATATTGAACATGAGACTTGCCAGGGCTGTCATGGCCTTTTCCGCCTTCTCAACCGTTTTATCAATGTACGCGCTATAGTTGCGTTTGGTGTCCAACCACACTCCCGATTGCTTCAAGAATGTCCGGGGATATATTTCAACTTCCTGAACGTTAAAGCATATTTGACTGATCTTCCTCTTGGTTATCAGGAGTATTGCCTCTGTTTTTTCGGGTGCTATCTGGAGTTTCTTTTCCTCAAAACATTTCACTACTCTAAGTATCGCCGTGTTAGCAGCTGTCATTAGCAGTTTTTCGGACTTTGCTATTACCACCATGACTATATCATCAGCAAAGCCGACTAGATAAACACCTTCTGGTAGTTCCAGTTTCAGGACGTCATCGTATTGAATGTTCCAAAGGGTTGGACCCAGAACAGAGCCTTAAGGAACACCGCTGTTTACATCACTTGTCCTTGTCTTGCCTTCAGCCGCAAACATTACTGTCCGCTCAGAAAGATATGACGCTATTAGACATATCAATGTTTCATCTATGCCTCTCTCTGCATTGTTTTGAGTCTACTCCTTCGTAGTTCTCCTTTCTTTCCTGTGTCAGCAGCTCGATGGGGGGAATTTCCGCAATCACTCCGACGGCTTCGGCTGAAATCGTGCGGTACCCGCTGCATACTCTTACTCCCATGACCTTTTGCATGCGGTGCAACTTGCTCAGCAGTTCCGTCCTTGTCAGTGCTTCATGCCAAACAGGAGCAGCATATGGCAGTTGTGAGTGTACCACGCTTATCAGCAGTCTTCTTTTGGATGCCCTTGGACCACTCATATTGGGCAGGAGACTTGCCGAGGCTGACTTGGTTGTCAGGGGTATTGCGTCTGTTTTTTCCGGTGCTATCTGAAGTTTCTTTTCTTTCAACCATTTCACGACTCTAAGTATCGCTGTGTTTGCGTAAAGCATAAGCAGAGTTTCATTGGATGCTGTAACCAACATAGCTATATAATCAGCAAAACCGACCAGGTCAACTACCAGTGGAAGTTCCAGTTCTAAAAGATCGTCGTATTGGGTTTTCCAGAGGGTTGGGCCTAGAACCAAGCCTTGCGGGACCCCACTGTTTACATCGCTCGTCCTTATCTTGCCTTCAGCCTCGAATATCCAAACTCGTTTCGAGAGAAATGACGCTACCAGACCTGTGAGGTTCTCATCTATTCCTCTTCTTTGTAGGCTTTCGAGGATGACTTGCCAGGAGGCACTGCTAAAGGCATTCTTGACGTCCAATGTTATGAGGGCACACAAAAGTCGACATTGTTTTGAGTTGGCTGCCGCCTTCTCCACTATTCCTACTATTTCCTTAATAGCGTCTACTGTTTTCCGACCTTCTCTGAAGCCGTACTGGTTCTCTGCAAGTCCTCCGGTGCGATCTAGTACCTTTTTGAGCCTCCCGAGTATCAGGTGTTCGTAAAGTTTTCCTTCAGCATCAAGCACACAGATAGGCCTGAATGAGCTGGGGTCTTCGATTGGCTTGCTTCCTTTTTCTCAAAAGAACGAGTCTTGACTTTTTCCAGATTTTTGGAAATTCACCTCTTGCTGCAATCCTGCTATACACACTTAGCACATATTCCGGTCGAAATTCCGTGACCTGCTCTATCATTTCTGGTGGAACACTTCCTGGACCTGGTGCTTTATTGCACTTCATTTTCATACTCCCCGACCTCAGCTCTTCTCTTGTGAAGAATTGAAATTTCGAAGACTTTGCTTGCTCAAACCGTACTAGTTCATGTATTGGGAAGAGGTGTTTCACTACCTCCTCTGTGGCTGTCATAGTTAGCTGAGGTTTCCCTGAAGTCTTTTCTTCATTATTTGGTATCCCTTCCCCCAAATATCCTTATCGACTTAATTACAGATTGCAGCCCAACCTCCTTTTTTTGCTACCTTCATGGTTTTTTGTAGCACTTTTTGGCTCACAGCTAATTCTTCCCAAAGAAGGCGCCTCAGAGTAGGGTTATTCTTCTTCTCAGCTCTCGTATACTTTCTTCTTATGTGGATGCTGTTATCTCGGAGTTCTGCAATTTTCTGGCTCCACCAGTACATAGGCTGTCCCCATTTGACTAGTTTCATCTTTGGCATGCAGGCATCACAAAATTTCTCATCGTCTTTGAGAATTCTTCAGCCGATGTTGTAGTGTCATCTAACACTATTTCTTCTAGGGCTTGCTGTTCTTTTTCTGCATTGATCTTCTTCGGATTCCATCCTCTATTTGTTTCAGTTCTGCTAGGATAGCGAGATTTGTGTCCTATCGTGAAGGTGATGTACTTTTATTCGCTTAGGGACTCTTTTTTTGGATACTTCCCAGTCCGCTATATTTCATCCAATTCTTGCCGTCGCGAGCGTTATATCAAGAATTGAACCATAGTTGAACCTTTCCAATGTTGGTTCCTCTCCAACATTATTTATAGTGAAGTCGTGCTGAGCTATCCGTGTTGAGCCTTACCGACTAAAACGAACTCCTTATACCTGCCAACCCATGTTCCCGGAATCCGCTTTCGCATTACTTCAGGAACATGGGTTATAGACATTCTGCGTCGTGCTTCGGCGTCCCGCTGTTTTGCCTGCTTGGCATTTCATCTCTTTACACCCAACCAAGATGCACGCAGCGTCCTCAGCAGTGCGGTGGTTCCGAACATCTGGCTCGTCGGCCTTCGGCATCTTGGCTGGGAGTGGTCAGGTATTTGCGTCAAGGGTGCTGCCCTTAAGCTGATTTCATGCTACCTGACGCAAGAAAAAAGTGCTTGCTCGGCATCGTGGACCATCTGACAGTAAAAACATTTGTCCGTCGCAGATCTTTTATGCTTAAATAAATATTTTTTATAGCACCCGTGTCCTGATAGTGCCTGAGTCAAAAAGTAGTTTACTTCACCATGAGTGCGTTCGGTCCATGATTTGATAGTTAGAATTAGCTTCCACGTCCAACGCCCATGCTTCCCTGATTCCCATTTTTCTTGCCATTTGGTCATTAAGTTTTCTCTAGTCTCTTTTCGCGACTGTTGCTCATATATCTCTTGTCTTTTCTGGGCTAGTAGTTCTATTGGAGGAATTCCAGCCAGGACTTTTACGGCCTCCACTGAGATAGTCCGGTACCGTCTACAGACCCTTATGCCCATAACTTTCTGGATCCTCTCTAGTTTTCTTAGGCGTTCTTTTGCCTTTAGTGCTCTTAGCCAAATAGGGGCAGCATAAAGTATGGGCTATTTTGTCTGTGTGCTCAGAAAATTACAGTTTAGTGTCAAGCCATACCAACACCATGGCACCATCGTCTGCGAAGCCTATTAACTTAAATCCTTCTGGCAGCTCTACTTCCAGTAGGCTGTTGTACTGGACATTCCACAGGGTCGGACCAAGCACTGAGCTTTGCGGGACACCACTGTTTATATTTCTGTTTCTTTTTTTACCTTCTGCTTCCAGTATTATTATTCTTTCTGACAGGTAAGACGCTAAGAAGCTTACCAAACTTCCGTCTATTTTCAGCCTCCTGAGTTCATCCAGGATCACTTGCCACGATGCGCTATTAAATGCATTTTTTACGTCGATTGTTATGACCGCACATAAACGCCTGCATTGTTTCGAATAAGCGGCTGCTTGCTCTGCGGCAACCACAACTTCTCTGATGGCATCCACAGTTTCCGTCCTTCTCTAAAGCCGTACTGGTTGTCCGCTAGACCTCCAGTGCGTTCGAGTTCCTGTTTGAGTCTACCGAGTATTGGGTGTTTGTAAAGCTTGCCTTCTACATCCAGGTGACAAATCGGCTGGTACGAGCTAGGTTCCTCTATAGGTTTGTCACCCTTTTTCAATAAAGCGAGTTTTGCCCTTTTCCATTCCTTTGGAAATATACCGTTGATCGCGAGTTTGTTGTACGTTTGAAGCACATAGTCTGGTTTGCACTTTGCTAAATGCTTTAATATTGCAGGAGTAATGTATCTTAGTCCTGGCGCTTTCCTATGCTTTATTTTCTTGCAAGCTAGCTGTAATTCCTCTTCTGTGAAGACGCTAAATGTCTGCGTTCCTTCGCAATTGAACATCACTGCTTGGTGTGTGAGGAAAAGGTGCTCTGCCACGTCTTCCATTGCACTCATAGTCATTTGGGGTCTGGGTGGGTATCTCAGATGCCTTTTCTTAACGATATCGTAACCCTTCCCCCATATATCCTTATCTGGTTCATCACACACTGATAACCAGCTACCCCTTTACGAAGCTTTGATACTCCTTTGCAGCACTTTTAGATACACACTTTATTTGTAGAAGCAAAAAGAGCTGTTACAATATGTCAATACTACATGAGATACGTTCATTAATAAATTATAATGGTTCGCCGACTTCGGCTATATATTTGGGTTAACAAGAATTATGATTTTTTCAAATTTTGGTTTTTCTTTTTTCATTCGTTGATTATAAATGTCCTCACCTTGAGTGCAAGAGCTACATAATAAAATAAGTCATTTAATTGTTTAGCGTTGTTTATGCATAACAAGTTTTGTATTGATTACGTGTTGTCAAGGATACTATTGTCTACGTGAGGTATGTAAATGTTTCCCCCGTGAGTAATTTTTATCCTGGAGTGATAAGCTAATCTTAATTGGCTAGTCACTCTTATTTTGCTAAGTGGTAATTTGAATTTTAAGTATGACTTTGTTGTTAACTGTCTGTGACTGAGATGTCTGTGAATTGTACTATATCCCGAGCTTATAGCTTTGTCCATAATATAGTTTTTAAATTGTTTAGCCACGTGTTTATGATATTTTCGTAGCTTTTTCTAATCTCTCTGCTGCACAAAGTACTTGGCTGCGACCATAGAGTGCAGTCTCCTGTTTCTTTGATAATATCTTTAATTTGAGAGGCCCAATTGCAGCATGGCTTTATTTTGTTCTGTTTATCAAAATCAATAAGGTTTAATAAATCAATAACAGATCCTCGGAAACCCGTCTCTTGGCATTTTTAGAATTTTAAACCACCAGCTCATAGCTCGTTTGATTACACTTAATTTTAATGTTTATATACCTCTTTCTTGAAATACAAAATGATTTGGTATTTAATATTGGCATCCCAAGACTGATTATTACAAGCATATGGAATTTTTTAAATCTTCAACACCGCTGTTAATCCTTTTCGGATAAAAAATTCTGCCGCTTTGCAAAACTTTCCTGAACAAGAAATGGGCAATCCAAGGTAAATAAAAGAATTCTGGAATTCGAGTTTCTCATATCCCCGAAAAATTGGTTTTAAGTTTTTGCAGTTTCCAGTTTTCTTCATGGGAACCATTTTTGTTTTTGTTACATTTTAATTTAAACCATTTACGACACAGTCAGATTTTAAGGTCTTAAGTTTATTTTGCGCGTCGTGCCTAGATTTTTCGAAAATTGCAATGTCGTCCGCATTAGGATCTCCTTCGCAGAGGACACGGGAAATCCCCCCATGCCGTTCTTTTTAAAAAACGTGACAATATCATGTAAAAATAAAATGAAAAGAAGTGGACTTAGGCTGTCTCCCTACAGAAAGCCCTCCGTGACGTCTATTAGCTAAGAGTATTTGCCTTCACTCTTTACAATTAATCTGGCTTTATTGTATAGACGACGGAGGATTCTTATTATTTTTCGGCTTGTGCCTAAATGTTTATTATTGACGCTAAAGTGAAAAGGTGGTCTGTTGTACCCCTTGTCTTTCTGAAACCGGTTTGCTTCTCCGAAATAATACCGTTTTCCTCAGCCCAATTCATAATTCGTTTTGCAAGCATTGCAGTGAAAGGTTTAGTTATGACGAAGCAACAAATAATTCTCGATCGCAACGGCACTGGAGTGGCTATCAGGGTTCAACCACGTCTCTGAAACTGCAATGATATGATAATCACGAGAGCTGAAAAAATGTTTGTAATCAAGAAAATGGGCCAGGAGAGACTGAGCATTGACGTGGCAGCTATTTAACTTGTCCATGTGTACGAGTGCAAGTACAAGACGCGAAAACAAGCTGAAACAGATGAGGAGACCTGTCAAGACATGTGACAAGCAAGATTCCGATCCAAGCTCTCCAGAGGACATTATAGCAAATAAGAGTACAGTGACGTTCATCAAGGGTGCCCCTCCAAGGAGATTACATCCCGCGTAGGTTGAAACAATAAATAAGATAAACAAGATAGGCGCAACCACATGCACCTTCACGAGATACAAAGTTCTTTAAATCATATATAATCACTCAAACTAATTAAATATGTCGCACCAAAATATAATATAACCTCAATAAGGAGGAGAAAGACAAATGTAGTAATAATAGAAGTTATGCATATGAAAAGTACTACCATAAAAGCTAATGCAATAAAACCATTTGAAGAAGAAGGATATACGGTGACTGCCGATGACACGCCGTCGAAGTTCAGCTGCAAACACCGTGATTGCTATTCTTAGCAAATCGAGATCCTGTAGTTGGGTGAGAATAACTCTTCTTGAGCCGTCCTCCTTTCTATAGAAGATTTTCCCGCCATTAATCCATAAATATTCAATTTTCCCAGTACTTCTCAACTCAAGCGCCCCTTTGTATATCTGCCCAAAATACTGGGTGAGAGCTCGTCTAATATAGAGGATGTCGTTTTCCTGCTCAGACCAACCAATTGAGCTTGTCGAGAAGTCACGGATCTTCTTTCTATACTCAATAATAGTGGCACATGTCTGCTGCTCCTCAAACTTTGCGACTATGATAGGCGGACGTTGGGTAACTTGTGGATTTGATCCAGTTCGATTGAGTCTGTAAATATTTTGGAGACTATCATTGGCAAGGGGAGCACCGAGAGCATTAGTAATCTGTCCCATTATTTCTGGGAGATTTTCCGACGGTTTCTGAGGTACATAAACCGTGTATCTCAAGTGTGTTGGCAAGGGCAGCCTGTTCGAGAGTGTGAAATTTACGCTCGAGATAGGAAAGCTGTGACGCCTGAGTCATTTCGCTCTTTGTGAGATGCTTAATGTCCTCTCGTAGAACCTGTATGTCTCACACGTTCGATACTACAGCCGTTTCCAGAGGACTTATCCATCTCAAAAAGAGATGTCAATGGTTGGAGTCCAGCAAAAAGATCCTGTGAAATTGCCTTCGTAATTGCCTCAGAGACCCCAGGCCCCAGGTCTGTAGCAGCCATACTCGAAGTATTTACGTCATTAGTATCCATCGTCTCAGAGACAGATTTTTGCTTAGCCCGCCGATTCTCATTGGATAAGAGTGATGTACATTTCCCACAGTACCATTTTTTATTGTCCTTTTTCAGAGCTTCAAGATCCTTGAACGGAATGTTAGTGAAAACCTGAGGAACAAAAGCACTGCATTTAACGCAGTGCAGTGAGTCGGTGGCACCTCTCGTGACAGTAATGCCACAGGTGGTACATGTAACAATGTTGGAAGGTAGCCTACACTGAAAAAAATTTGGGCAAGCAGCTGTCTTCTTAGTGAGAACGCATCGCCACCACGGCGGTCGGTGCAGCGGCCACACCACATTTGAGTGAGCATTAGTGCCAAACGTGCGAGCAGATCCTTTCCCGCGTGTTGGGAACGCTGCAGTCCCACAAAAGAGAAAGCAATTGCCCCACGAGTCCAGAAATAGATTTTCGCGCACAAATTAAGCAGCAGGTCGCAGTTGAATTTTGTGATCGTGTAAACAATTAAGTACACCAGAAATCAATAATAGTCACTGCCTAGATACAAATATAATAGGAATAAATTGTTTAAAAGACATTTTATTGCTATAAAAAAATGTTATAAACTAATAGACATCTATCGAATTTTTACGAGAAAATATTTTGACGGCATGAAAAATAATTTTAAAATACTTGACAATGTTACTTGAAGTGAACAAATATTTGAACATAAAAATTCATGATTTTTATTAACAAGTTATACAAATAATTGTTCTGTAGTCGTATCTTTTTAGGGACGGAAACAATTTTTCAATACAAAGTTGCTGGGAATGACTTTATGATTTTTTTAGCCCGAAAGTTTTATTATAAGACATAAATTTAATTTTTTATAACAAATTGTATAAACAATTGTATTATATTCGTCTATTGTTACAGGGAAAAATTTATTTTGCTTTTTAAAAATATTCTGCGTATGACTTTATGATGTTAATTGCCGATTCTATTAAATAGTTTCAGTCTAATTCAACAATATCAATTTTTATTAACAAGTTTTATAAACAATTGCGTGACAGTCGTGTATAAAATATGTTGTTTTTTTATCAAACTTGCTGCGACTGATTTTGTGCTGGAAATTATGTCAATAATTCTAATTGTTATCATTAAATGAAACACATAGACAGTTGTTAATATAATATGTTGAGAACAACTGAAACTATTATCTTAGAATAAACCTTTTCGGTTCACCGAAATTCGATAAGCATTGAAGAAATATTTTGGGTGTGCCCAGGAGAAACTACAAAGGACGCCTAATAAGTTCACCGAAATACGGTGAGCGATACACCAAATATTTTTGTGTGCCTAGACACTTCGTTAATAATAATCATGTGTGTTTATGTTTAACAACAGTCACTCACAGTACTTATTATGTCTTTTTTATGAATGAAGGATAAAGAATTTTCAACATCAGGTATAAAATAAACTTTTATTTATGAATTGATGATACGTAATACAATGTCTCGAAAACCTTAAAAGTATATATTTCAGTATTCAAATGTAGATATAATGAAAAGATTCCTGAAACATGTTCCAAAATCCGAAAAAAATAAGGGATATTTTTTTGTGGTTGATTCTCAACCAATCTATTCAGATTATTACATTTTCGAAATAGCAAAAGATATAATCCAAGCAACCATACATTTCTAAATGAGCTAACATTTAAAAACATTTTTGGTACAGTATTTAAATAAAAATAGTTGTTTTTTGTCAATTTAAGGTAAAAAGTTGTCTCTATTTAAAAATTAATTTAAGATTGAAATGAAATCTTCTTTCTTATGAACAATTTTATGTACCGAAATCAGAGCTGGAAAAAAATCACGAATCAAAATTAGATTTTTAAACAACCTCCTTTTCGGCTCATTAGAGACAAATACATACCAACAGAAAAAAGAAGGAGAAAAGGGAAGAGTCAACCAAAATTTAAAAAAAAAGCTAATTTCCAACCAAACACTTAAATTTTCAACCAAAGACATGAGTTTTTAACTATAATGATGAACCATCAACCAAAAAGTTAATTTTCAACAAAACAGTTTGACGTTCAACTAAGTAGTATAATTTTCAACCAAAAAAGATAAATACTGAACGAAAAATGTAACAGTTCATACTTCGAGCAAACAATATTTTGATTTTAAATCAAATCCCAAAAAAGATAAACGTTTTTTACCAAAAAAAAAAAACACGAAATTTCTACCTTATAGGTTATATCTTATAGGTTATGTACACGCGTCTGTTCACGACGGCAGGCTTATGTATTGATAAATTATTTACATTTGAGGTCATTGCGTAAATGCGAGAAGTTATTCTTCTCTAAGAAATCATCCAAGATCAAAAGTTCACTTGTAAAAATAAAATAAGCACGAATATATACGACAAACCGTTTGTCGGATGAAACAAACTCCGCGCGAAACTCGGGTTGGGGATGCCGTTCTCCCGCCTAAACGGAGCGTTACTGTACCAACACTGTTGGGGCTACAGCTGTTCCAATGTGGGCACACAGCGTGCCCAACAAGAGAGAGAATCCGCACCAAGCCGCGGGCGAGCAGCACGCGACGCATTTGGTGTTGCAGCTCTATCACGTGGGCGAGCAGCTCGCCCAAAATTTTTTCAGTGTACTTGAAGAATCCCGCACCAAGCACTACACGAATCAAGAAAGAACTAGTCTTCTCTGACAGAACTGGTCACAATCAAACATAAAATTCAATCTTGCACTAGTAAATGTAAACAACCATCACCTCATTAATGATTTCAACTATTTTATAAAATAATTAGGAGATGGTGATTTGTCGACCAGGGTGAAGTAATACGAGAAAGAGATGGACATTTTGCAGATTACTGGTCCAAAATCAATTTATTATGTCAGTCTGAGAGATCCCGCCGTACAAAAGCATAACATTTCGGCAACGCATCGGTTGCCCTTTTCAGATATAAAAGATGGGTATTTTGAGCCTATATATGTCGTTTGAGTAAAAAGAGGTTATGGTAAAATAATTCATTGCAGTTTTGCACTGTTACAGAAGATATATGAAGTCGTAGATTTTAACAAAATGTTGTGTACAATATAAGGATATTGGATATACTTGACTCTGCCTGTGAGACGGGACAGAAATGACTTGTATCACAACAAACAGATTTTTAATTATTTACCCACAATCCTGTTTCCATCTCAGAGGCGGAGTCTAGTATAATCAATATCCTTATATTGTACACAACATTTTGTTAAAATCTATGACTTCATATATCTTCTGTAACAATGCAAAACTGCAATGAATTATTTTAACATAACCTCTTTTTACTCAAACAACATATATAGGCTCAAAATACCCAACTTTTATATTTGAAAAGGGCAACTGATGCGTTGCCGAAACGTTATGCTTTTGCACTGAGGGATCTCTCAGACTGACATAATAAATTTTATAAAATATCGACTTATAAAGAAATTGTCAATATTCTTTTAACTGAGAATCATTCAACACACCTATTGAAAGTCACGGCACTTATTCATTTTCTTTTCAATATCAAAATACACAAATTAAATTTCAACTTACACGCAACACGACCACTTTCCAGTAAAGAGTAGAGGGCAGTGCAGGTGGAAAAATCGCATCTGCCATTTGAGCAATTTCAACGAAATTTCCCCTCTTCGAGCAGACCTGAATTATTATAAAATAGGTGATTGAATTTAGTTCAGAAATTAATAATTATATTTTTATTCAATATATTTATATATCATATTTAATATTTATATTTCAATGTTAAACATATTTTCTATAAACTCTAAACTCTCAAGAACATAGGAAGTAGGAGTAGAATAGGTGCAATATACAAAGAAGGAAGTCTGGGTCTCTATACCTAAGTGCAAAGTAAGCAGCTTAGGTACTCCGCCCACTAACCAATAGTTCCCTTAGAGTAATAAAGGTGCAAATGCAAAATCAGCTTACATTTTGACAGTTGACGATTTTATGAAAATCTGGAGAAAGTACACAAGAGTTTTTCCACTCTCAAGATACAGTTTCCGGGACGGATTGGTCAAAATTTGAAAATACGTTATCTAGGACCACCTTAATATACATATACGTATTACCCTGGCTTACCGCATTTAAGGAATACAAATACAAACTTTATTGTTAACTTTTTTTTTACTTACAGGTACATTCCGCAAAAAACATGTCAATGAGCTTCGGGATATTAAGCGTATTGACGATGCTGATTAGCTCTACCTTATCCCAAGATAGTAAGTATGCTTAATTTTGCTTACGCATGTTATATATCTACGAAGAATTAAAAATTAAAAGTTAATAAAACAATGATAATAAATTAAAAATGATATATACGAAGAATTGCATAAGGGTGTTATTTGTAATGGATATTATGTCTCTCTTGCATTTCTAGTTGTGCGAATTCTTGCTCTCCTGTAAGGATTCAATGGCTGTTTATGGCTCATTTGAAATCGCAAGAGGCTCTGAAACTCGAAAAATAGAGGCAAAGTTTGATCAGTTATCACTTTCCTGCTTCGTAGGCCCGAGATAAAACTCCAATACTTTCGGTCAGTCTTCCGTCGTACTTTTGAGTCCAGGTTAGGTTAGTCATGACAAGGTTACTTAGGATTATTTCATCACAACTAAATTATAAAGTTTGTTCGTACTATACATTCAATATTTAAAAATATAAAAGTTAACAATTTTAATTGTATATTTCAATAGTCGGCAGGATAAGGTAATCAATAATGCATTTCGTGTTAAAAATGGAGGCATTTCTTATGTATTTGGCACCCCAAGGAATGTTTTTGGGGAAGGAGGCAATCTTGATAATGGACTTATTTACCCAGGCACTATTTTATAAAGCTGAAAGTATTTATGTACCTTTTTGGGATCATTTTTTCATTTAAATATTACAAAATGGTCTCATGAAAATTTGTAGATCTACTTCAGATAAACAATTTTTTTGGCAATATTTTTTTGTATCTTACTAAATTTAACCGGAGGATGGAATTTTTATTTTCAATAATATGCGGATGCACCCAATCTTCAAAACATTTTTTGACGGTTCATATATCTAAACAATAAAATAAAATTCCTTGTGACACAATTTACATAAGTTACATACAAAAATTTTCACTATCGGGTGGACAAATATGTCTTATGATTCATTTAAAAGATGAGATGTTTCCGAAGCTCGGAAAAATACATAAAAGACTATAATGGAGTTCAAATTGTTTATCTTCTTCAGTTGTGTCTTTCTTCAATTACATTTTTGCTTGCTCTTTTCCCTCTAATATCAAATTTAGAAGAACTGAATTTCAATTTTGCATTTGTATTTGAAATATTCAAACATTCTGATTTTCATGTTAATAAATATAATAAATAAATAAATAAAGAAGTATCGAATGATGAAAAAGGACAAGAGCAGTTATACTATAATTTAAAAGAGGGACAGCAAAAGGGATATTATTCAGAAAAGGGCAAGGGAATGTGTCTGTGTACCCATATGTCATACTTGTGAATTAAAGACAGTCGGTATACCCCTCAGTCGGCAATGCACATTCCGAACATGGATTTATGCTGTTAGTATGCAAGGGATCTACCATGCCGACCAAGTAGCCGACCTATTTCGGGGTTTCCATTATCGACACGTGGTGTATGGGAATCCCCATACGTGCGATTGTTGTGAGTGCCTGCGCATGTGGCAAAGAGAAATCGGGAAGCGTAAAGTGCTGGAGTAATAGAGATCTATAAATAAAAGGTGGTGCGGCCGCGCAGGCCAGCATTATTCATAGGTTTTCAGGTATTCGCAGTAGTCGAGCTGCCAAACTCTAGCTCAACAAGAAAAGACTCCAAATTAATAACGTATTACATTTGGTATAATTTTATTATATTTTCATATTTGTAATTTCTGTATTAGATATATGTTTGTACAGTACACATATTTTGAAAATGAACAAAGACTTTCCTTTCAAAAATACAAACCCCAACGGGTATATGGTTTTAAATATTTGCTAACACATTACAGTTCTCGTGGGAAGCTCTGGAGGTCCTCGTGGGAGTCTCTGGAGTATATATAATTTAAAAAAAGTTAAACAACCACCGCAGGGTCCCACTAAGAGCATCTGCTATCTAAAAAATAGCACCGGCTCCCAGTAGAACCGCGATAAATCACACTTATGGTCACGTCTCACAACCGTGAGATCGGTGACCACAGGGCACGACGAAATCACAACGACAGGCCGGCGAAACCCTCGTGTGTCTTGAGGACACGAAGCGACCCAAGGACGACAGCTTTCTGCATCCATCTCGCAAGTGCCTTGGCATATTTTTGGCACGCGGGTATGACTTTAAGGTTACGAACCAGTGATAGTTTCGCACCTCCGGGAGCACCTATCACAAGCACAATTACTTGTACCGCATATTTTGGGTACAGTCGCTGCAGCTCTCTTTTAAGGTCTTGATACCTCCCCTCCTTTTCTTTTTCCTTGGCAGTGATGTTGTATTCGGACTGAGCCGAGAATTCGATCACGAATGTAGTTCGTTTCTCGAAGTCTTGGAGAACGATGTCAGGCCCCGAGTGTGCAACGGAGACTGCTGTCCGAAAACCGTAGTTCCAGAAAATTTGGCACTTCTCATTTTGCACAATTGACTCTATCTCCCTTGGAGCGTTCGGCAAGGCAGGGTCGCGACCAACAACGTAAGAGCGACAAAGATGGTAATAAAGCACTCTTAGGGCCGGGACTTGCATGTTGGTGGCGGAAGTGAGAACGTGTTTAGTGACAGGTGGAGAGAGAATTTTACGGAATTTGTGTGGAAGGTGTGAGTGGAGTGTGAGGGTGGAAGCCGAGGAGGTGAGTAGGGTTGTGTGGGGTGAATTGGGGAGATAAAAAGTGAGTTTCAGCGTAGGTGGGAGGTGGTATCTAGCTGGATAGGAAAAGTGAGCTTAGGTTGGCAAGTAATCGGGGGAGTTCGTGGTCAGGAGTCCTGGGCTTTCGAGGGTTCCAGGGTGGTTCTCGAAAAGTTAGGGGATGCAAAGGGAGAGAAAGGGGTGTCTGCAGGGACTGAGGAATTGAAAAAAAGGGGAAAAAAAAAAGAAAAATTTGGCGGCGAAATTTTTGCAGAGACATCTGTCGGTTGCGGCAGGTACTGCATGGATAGATCCCAGTTACCGGCGGTAGAGCGGGAGGTGGGCAGCGAGAGTACTGGCAGTGCTGGTAGTGAAACCGACGGGGAGGGAATTTTCCACAAGCCACGACGGCCAACAACGCGTCGCCCGGTGTCGAGCGGTGCGTCGGGGAGAGGGAGAAATCGGGACGGTGGCAACGAAGGAAGCAAAAAGATAAGGGAGAGAGCGTCAAGCGCAAGTGACGGGGACGATCTCTTGAAAAGGAAGAGAGACAGCCAAGAGAGTCCGGAGAAAAGCGAGGTCGAGAGCCCGTTTAAAAAAAGCGGGATAACACCGAGGTCACCCCCCAAAAAATGGAGGGGATGTTGGAAAAGGAGGCTCTCGGGATGTTGTCAGGCAAGATCAGGGGGCTTAGGGAGGACGTAAGGGGGACCAAGGAGCAGATGGCAGGTATGAGGGAGGACTTGCGAACCAGAGATGAGAAATGGGAAAAGGAGGTGAAAGAGCTGATAGAGAGAGTAGATGGGTTAGAGAGGGAAAGAAAAGAAAAAGAAGTTAAAATAAAACAGATGGAAGAGGAGATTAGGGCGTGGAAAGAAAGAACGGAAAAAAGGCTTGAGAAGGTGGAGGGCAGGACGGAAATGGAAAT
>CAKNYM010046124.1:52448-64976 GCA_932195095.1 Andricus curvator
AATATTGAAACGACCAGTAGACAGAAACTTTAACATCATAATTATTACGTATTTAACCTGGTCAACAACCTTAACATCTCAAAAAAAAGAGGTGTTTTTTAACAACATCTAGATTGTAACTATGAAAATTTGTGTCAAAAAGGAGTACTGTGGAATCTACTATGTTTTTGATAATTGCAATCTAATGTTGTGTAGGATGATATATTACGGAAATTAATCAGTCTAACTGAGTAAGATATCCATTACTTCCCGGACGTAAAAAAACTCGGCATAACGTCTGTCTATAATCACATATTTGATGAAAGTTTTCCTCTTCTATCAGTTGTTTCATAGCTTCAGCTATAAATAAAGCGTGTTAAATACATCTTTATGATTAGTTTGATGTTAGCTGAACATTAGTTTCAACTTATTTCAAGTTATGTTTAAGTTAGTCATAAGTTAATCTTAGTAACTTGCCACCTTGACAGAAACTACACATCTATGAATCATGACATTGAGGTAGATCTCTGACACACCGACCAGACATCTACTTATGAAAAACAACTGCATTACAGAT
This sequence comes from Andricus curvator, assembly GCA_932195095.1. Taxonomy (NCBI): domain Eukaryota; kingdom Metazoa; phylum Arthropoda; class Insecta; order Hymenoptera; family Cynipidae; genus Andricus; species Andricus curvator. Next base: position 53,005 of record CAKNYM010046124.1, read on the forward strand.
TGATGATAAAACTCCATTACCGACAGAGGGTTACAAACTTAAAAGTTATACCGACTTAAAATTGTAATTTATTGGTAAATTTAATTTAAATTGGTAATTCAATTTGTCTACAAGTTCAAGCGCGGAAAATGCAAATTGACAAATAACAGGCGTTGAGAAATTTAAATAAGTACTTTGGTGATACCTAGGATGGTGTTATTGATATCGGTAATTGCGTCCTGGACGGTCTGTGGGGTGGTGAAAAAGGCTCTAAAATTAATGACCATGAAGGTTTTAATCAGGGATTTCTTATGAGTGATTTCCTATCCGGTGACAAAAACGGATGTATGGATATCGTTTGTTGTTTGTTTGTTGTTTGTTAATCTGAATAAAAAGGGGTGGAGATGAGGCGCCCCAACTATCGCCCCCTCTTTTGAGATCCAATGCACGCGTGTAGGTGGATGGCGCGAAAAAGCCAGGACAGTCACGCACCTAAAATTGGTGATCTCCCCGAGTAATGAACGGACTGGAATAAGCTGTTGTGTATTACCCTTTAGGCATTGTTACACAATCTGAAAAAAATTTGGCATGGTTTCGGATAAAACTTTCATAGATTAGGATTTTATATTTCAGTTTTAGACTAGATTGTCTCTTGAGAATAGGATTTAAACGCGAAATGACATTGAGGGCTTTTATTTGAGTTTTCTGGATATGCTGCTTACAATTAAGATGCTTGTGTAGTTTACCCCCAAGGCATTTTATGGAGTTTTTCCATTCTATTCGTTCATACAAGATTTTGGGTGGATCTGTTTTGACTGCCTTTCATAATAAGTTATGAAACCAACACGAAATGTACAACAACGTCAAATAGAAATTTCCTGCCAATTTCCAGGAGTCTTAAGAAGCTCTCTCGCTTGAAGTGTATTTGGTTCGCTGGACTGTATTTCCTTTTATTCCCAGCCCCTACCACTCAAGCATGTCGCGCACTCCAGCATACTGCCAAGCTTTACGTTCTTTCTTTGCCTCACACGTGCCCGCTCACAATCACCGCGATGCCGGGGAATCCCATACACCACTCTTCGATAGTGGGAACTCCAACATAGGTCCGCTACTTGGTCGGTATGGGAGATCCCTTATATGTCAACAAAGTCTTAATCCAATTTGGAAATATGCATTGCCGACTCTCAGTTATACCAGCTGACGGTAACTTATCGGTCAGGTCGAGGTTTTGAATTCTATTTTGTATTATTCAGTGGAATTTATAGTTCAAAATATCTGTGTACACTATGATAAAAACTATACAATTTTTAATTTAACAGTTCTTGAATTTTCAAGAGTTTTTTAACAGTGAGTTTTAAATGTGGAAAAAAATTACATAAAAAAAGAGATTCAAGTTTATAACCAAATAACGAAATATTTACATTATTATCATTTATGATAGAAATAATCGTACTAAATATGTTCGATATAATATTAATTCAATATAAGAAATTAGAGTAAGCGAGACACTCGCATGTGGAAAACAATTGCCGTGAGGAAGCCAACTCCCTACTCAGCTCCACGAAAGGACTTCAGGCTACCCCTGAAAGCCTTTTTCGTCATGCTGAATTTCAGTTCTCCTGTCTGGCTCGCCCCGAAGTATCTCTCCAGTGCGTCCAGAACTAATATCTCGACTTCGGTGCGGGGAACCGTTTCGCTCACATTTCCCCCCTCTGCGACTGCCTCCTTGATAGCGGAGGTCAGTTTCGATCTGCCCATTGCTTCGCTTCGCACCTCTATGAGGACGTCGCCACTCCGGCTGCGTGTCCTCTGCTTCTTCAAACGCTTAAGGGTGTAGGTTAAATCCGACTTTGAATTTTTTTGTAGGCACGGCACTAAGTCAATATATATATTTTTTCCAAGTATTTAAGAACGAAAGAAAGAAAACTCACTAAATATCCGGAGTATTGTGTGATCCTCGGATCAATAAAATTTTGAGAAATAAACCCTTTTGCTGAGGAAATAATTATTTTGACGGAAAATGTTCATTTTTTGTAAGGAAGAGATCTACCGATAGCAGACGACTTGATGGAGAAAATCCAGAATGAAAGTACAGTGTCGTTCGGAGTGCGAAGGTGACAGCCTGCAAGCTGTGTTTGCTGCTAACCACTACAGTCTCATGGTCTCAACACACACAGGACCTGTCCAATTCGTTCAGGATTTTGGTCGCAAAATTTATGTTCACCTTCAGCACGTCGTGGGTCTTGCCATATGCAGAGATACCCGAGAATGCTTCTTCGATGCCAAAATTTCAAGTAAAAAAAATAAATTTGCGAATGCTTCTTGCAGCACAGATGCTGTCGTCTGCTCAGCAAAAGGGTTTATCTCTCTAAATTTTATTGATCCAAGGATCACACAAAACCCCGGATATTTGGTAAGTTTCCTTTCTTTTCTTCTCAAATACTCGAAAAAAATATATATTGAGTCAGTGGCGTAGTTATAAAAAAAATTCAAAGTGAGATTTAACCAGCACCCTTGAAAATATTAATAGTTTGTTGGGTGTGTAAAATGGCAAATGAATTAAGTCAAAGCAACAATAAAATGATGGTAGGCATCACTGAATAGAATTTTACCCTCATTTTATTCAGAAATTATATTTTTAGCTTCGAATGATTAAAAATAATCTTTTAAAAGTTAAAATTTGTGCTAATGATAGAAAACTACGCTTAAACTTTTTTACACACATATTTCCAAAAATTTTTTATTTCCCGAGGTAATTCGCTTAAATAAAGTGTTTCGTAATTCCATGTTGTTATGCAGATAGAGATAAAACTCTAAGTATATTGAGAGTTGCATCTAAACATAAAGAAGAATCAGATACCCTAGTTTACATAAGGTGATATTTATTTTTAATGAAGGCCATAAACCAAAATTCAGATTGTCTTTAAATTATTTTAAGAACAAACACTACATATTATTACCACTTTTAAGCGTTTAAAGGCCTTGGACCACGGGTTAAACCTTTTTTTCATTTATATAAAACTGCAGAATTTTGTTTATACCAAGTGACAGAAAATAGAGGAAATAGAGGGGTGAGACAACAACAACACGAATATATCATTTATTGGGCCACCCTAATATACATACAATTCAGCCGCCACTGACACTTCTGTATGCTCTGATAGATCTAGAGGGTAACTTTGGCTCAAAATTTCGAGAGAGGCCCCTTGATTATGAATATCCAGGGTAATTTTGCGAAAAGTTGTTCATTGTTAAACAAGTTTTTGTAAATAAACATAGTATTTATGAAAAGGAAAATTCTGTAAAATTTGTTTCCGAAATTTTGAACCACGACAAGACTTTTCGCCGTTTAAACTTTTTTGCACAATTAATTGTTTACAAGGCTACGAGTTACATTTTCAGATTAAACCCAAAAATGGAGAAAAAAGTTGGATCAGAATTGATTTTCTTTTTCTTGACATTTTACATCATTTTCCGTGATAAAATCGTTACAGTCATACGCAACTTTTGTCACAGAAGGAAAATTAGGGTGAATAAAGGTGTCCTTGCATTTCGATTAGCAACCTTTTACATCTCTTAAACAAAAGTAATTTTCATCAATATGATTCTAAGGTTCTCTCCAAAAAGTAGGAAAACTCAATGTAAGAAGGCAATGGAAATCTACTCGATGCCGAACAGCAACTATTGCGTAGCCAACTTTTTTTCTCTATTTTTGGGCTTAATCTAGAAATATAACTCAGAGCCTTCTCGCATTGCGGGATACATTTTTTGCCTCCGTTTTTGTGGGACGAAAAAACCGAAAATGTAGCAAAATCTATCGAAATGACTTTTGCAATTGTACTCCATTTTTCAATTGTTCCAAATTGAGAGTTAAATGAAAGCTTTGCGCATATAAATTGGAGTTGGATAAAAGTAAATTTAAGTCATATAGTAAGTAGGATAACATGAAATGAAGGTAGCGAGAATCGGGATACAGGCAAGAGGACATATCATAACACTAGCCCAGCTCAGATATCAAAACACAAAGCCCGGGGTCTCAGAATGAATGCCACAAAGCATAATTAACAAATAAGTTCTTTCTGTGAGTCATATGTCTATACTCCCTGCGGAGACACTATTCGGCTCAAAGGACCAAACATGGTAACGAATTTATTACGGCTGGGTTTTCATTGATGGGCTTTTAAATGCGTTGGTCGCGAAAAAATATAACGCAAGGCTCTGTCGACGAGAGGACACGTTCGCTGACGAACGATGCAACGCGTAAGCTCTGGTCCAAGTTCTGATAGGCTGGCGCATACGCTTGCATTGTGCGTCAGCGAGCGTACCCTATTAAAATTTCTAACGTCGTAAACTACGTCGGATACTACGTGGAAAACTACGTCGGAAACTACGTCGGAACCTACGTTGGAGACGACGTCGTAAACTGCGTCGAAAATTGGGATATTAAACGACGGAGGTTCCGACGTAGTTTTCTACGTAGTTTCTGACGTATTTCCCCACGTAGTTTAAGACGTCGGAATTTTTAATAGGAGCATGCTTGCCGTTCCGGCTCTACTCTACTCGTTTGGGGTGGTTGAATGGACGAAGAACGATCTTACGGCCCTTGCTATCACCACGCGTAAGATCATGCATATGCATAAGAGCTTGCATATCAATTCGTCCTACATACCTGGGCATGCTTAAAAACCGCATTCAGGACGTACCATCAGTGAAGGAGTCTCTCTGAAGCAGATACAAGCATCTTCTTCGACATATTTTGTCTTCAGATCTGTCAGCGTTGAACAAAGTATCTGCGACTAAAACCCTATTGAAAATTCCGACGTCGTAAACTAAGTCGAATACTACGTGGAAAACTACTTCAGTGACTACGTCGGAAACTACGTCGGGAACTACGTCGTAACCTAAGACGGAACCTACGTCGGAACCTACGTCGTTTACAATCCCGATTTCCGACGTAGTTTACTACGTCATTTCCGACTTACGTTCCTTCGTAGGTTCCGACGTAGTTTCCCACGCAGTATCCGACGTAGTTTACGACTTCGGAATTTTCAATAGCGCATCGTATTGTAGACAGAGCATAACTGGAGACACAGTGTCTGAGATTTTTTTGATTTTTTTGACGTTACTACTTTCTATGGTGTAAGTAAGTGTCGTCTTGTAAACACAAAAGAATATCGAACGATACCGAGGATCGTTCTTAGCCTAAACACTTAAGCGGCGATAGACTTTTATGGATAAGTAAGCGATAACAGACATGTTATGAAATAATAGATTTAATGCTTTCACGGTGATTCATGATAATAAAATTAGGTGTTTCGGGTTTCAATCTTGTGAAAAACTACGAATCTTGCCGACGTTTTGTGAACATTGCAGCTCACTTCTTCAGGGCTAACCTGAAACTGAAGTTTTGGGTTATGTTGATGTTATATATACTGTCTACGATGCCTGTTATTGGCCGGAGCACCCCACCGGGGGGACTGGTCGAACATGATGATTTGATTACACCTCCTTCATATTATGAAGACAGTGATCACGCTATCGGCGATAACGTTTACAGTACACTAGAAATCAGATTGAATGAGTTCGGATTTACTGCTTCCGAGAATTGTTGCTGCGGCGGTTTCGGCCTGAGGGTGGAGCCCGAGCCCCAAGCAGTGCGCGGTGAAATTATGTATTTCAATTGGAAATTGTTCACACACCACTGAATGTATACGTTTGAACGGTATTGATTTAAAACTGACGGCCACTAAAACCATCCCCGAAACCGGTGGTAAATCCAAGTTCCAGTGTTTTAATCTTCTAGGAAGAGCTTCCAAGGATAATGCTAGTAATAATTTAACTGCACCTTCTTCTTCTAGACTCTTACCTTCATTATCTCCATGTTAGTTTGCCTTAGTGTTTTCCAAAAAATTGTATAGGTGGTGAGCTACCGTCCTCTAATTTTGAGAAGAAGCCAAGAAATGGTGAGATTATACTTAGAAACTGGTTGGTGTGGAGCAGAGCGACGGAAGCCCTTTGTCGTTTACTGTGCAAAATTTAGAGCAAATTTTCGCAAGCTCACAAATCAGCCTAGGCATCACATGAAGGTTACTCCGCTGCATAAAAGTGGAAGAAGGTACACGATAAAAACCCTGGACATAAGAGTACTGTCTAGCACAAAAATTGTTATGTGCAGTAAAAAGCAGAGTAGAGGAAATTAAAAAGAGAAGCTTCGTTGAGTGACTTGCTTTTTAGGTCCATACACTACGAGCGAGAAGTGTGAAAAGAAATCATGCTGCAACTTCTTGATGTAACCTTATTTCTTGCTAAAAGAGGTTTGGATTTCTGCGAAGATGGTAACAGAATTTGAGACTGTTTCAACGGTAACTTCCGTTGAATCCTTGAAATTTTAGAAAAATACCTGCACCTGCACGACTCCAAAATCTTAAACCGGCCTCTGAGTGCCATATCACTGAGGCGTGTCGTCGCGACACTCACGCCATGACAATACGATTCTGGGTCACTCGACCTTGTTAGTAACAATGGACCCCAGTTAAGCGCCATATCACCTGGACATTTGCCATCACGATCCTTATGCTGTAACAAAATGATCGGAAACCTGGCGAGTGTGGCCTCATCAGTCGTCGGACAGACTGTAAAATGAACCTATCAACCATGGAATACAGCCGTTGCGGAGTCAAACTTCAATATGCAATCCTAGAAATATTGTTGTCTTCTTTACATCTGTACATATATGTATATATTGTTACGAAAAATAGTTCGTAGTTCTAGTTAGTGATTATTTAGTTCATAGTCTTTCCGGTAGTTGCGCTGCGATATTATGTATTGTGAACGTATGGTGGAATTTTGTTACACTCCGACCCATTGCCTCGCTACTCCCTTCTATTGAGTGCTCTTCTGTTTTTATTTCATAGAGTTATTTTGAATACTGATTTTTAATGGCGAGAAGTCGAGTCAGTCGTAGGGCTTTCGCGTTCAAATTAACCTTGTGTTTGCTCCATTTTACTTAATGGCTATATGTTCGGGATTTCAGGCAATCGACCACGTGGTCGCGTTAGTGTCTTTTGTCGGCTTTGAATTCTAATTGGTATTTTCCGAGTATTCTAGCGGTAGAATCGCGTATGATTTGTCTCGGAATTATTACGGTGTTGTTGTAAACCCTAGAACCATTATTCTGCCAACAATTAATGCCGGGCTATAGCATTTTCTTTGTTACGTAAAATGGCCGTTGTGATTTAAAGAACCACCCCTGAGGTACCTATCCTTATCCTTCCCCTTTTATCATTTCAGGGTTTTCTTTCCGCCTTTTTCTAGAGATATCGATTCTTTTAGGGATTATGTAATGTACAAAAATTGCCCAAGGTGGTAGAGACTTTTTGGAGAGAGGTATACAAGCTCCCGAAAACATTAGAGTTGAAAGAAGATACTGACAATATCATCCGCTTCAAGGAGTTTTGCGACAACCTCATAAAGTCTGAGAAGGAATGTCCATCAATCACTGCCGAAGAGGTGAAAAGAGCACTTAGAGGCACGCAGAACTTTTCTGCTTCTGGACCAGATTGCATCAAGAACTTCTGGTGGAAGAATCTTACTTTTACACACCAACATTTGGGCGGCATATTCACCTCATATTTAAAGTCGGAGACGCCCATTCCACAGTGTCTGGTGATAGGACGTACTATACTCCTGTTGACAAAAGGCAACTTGTCCAACCCAGAGAATTACAGGTGAATAACTTGTTTGAACACACTGTATAAGATATTTACAGCTGTTCTAAACAACAGGATTGTTCGACGAATTGAGTCTGTGTGGCGAGAGATGTACAAACGTGGCTCGAAAAAAGGTATAGCAGGCTGTCGAGAGAACCTGCTAATTGACAGGTCTGTCTGTGAAGACGCTGCAGCCCATCAGCGCGTCCTGTCAAGGGCCTGGATTGACTACCGGAAAACTTACGATTCAATCTCTCATAGACTTATCATCTGTCTGTTGGAAAGATTGAAGGTACATCCGCACATAGTGAGATGCATAGAGAGATTGATGCCTCTTTGGAAAACTAGATTTACTATCTCATCTAGAAATTATCTGCCTCTATCTCTCGCACTAAGAAGTTCTTCAGGATACCTCTGTGGCGACACTAATAGCGCGAGCATGAGGTCACTCATGTATTGTATATGGATGACCTGAAGATCTATGCCTCTGGTAAAAGCAATCTTCAAACTGCTATAATTATCGTCAAGAAGTACACAGAAGAGATTAAGATGGACTTTGGTTTGGACAAGTGTGCCAAAATTAATCTGAAGAAAGGAAGGATTACTGGCGTTCCCAAGGACCCTGAGCTTGTGGATATAAGTGTTATGAGACATCTTAATACTGGAGAGACCTATACATACCTCGGCGTGCCTCAGAGCCGCATTCAGGACAAAACATCAGTGAAGGAGTCTCTCCGAAGCAGATACAAGCATCTTCTTCGACAGATTTGGTCTTCCAATCTGTTGGCGTTGAACAAGGTATCAGCGACTAACATGCTTGCCGTCCCGGTTCTACTCTACTCATTTGGGGTGATTCAATGGACGGATAACGAGCATACGGCCCTGGATATCACCACACTTAAGATCATGCATATGCATAAAATCTTGCAAATCAATTCGTCAGTTCCGTGATTATACATTTCACGCCTTCAAGGCGGACGCGGAGTACCTAGAACATATACTATCGGGGTGTCCGACCCACGCAGGAACGACGTATATCTATAGACATAAAGCGGCCCTAAGAGTGCTTTATTACCATCTTTGTCGCTCTTACGGTGTTGTTCGTGACCCTGACCTGCCGAACACTCCAAGGGAGAGAGAGTCAACTGTCCAAAGCGAGAAGTGCCAAATTTTCTGGAACTACGATTTCTGGACAGCAGTCTCCGTTGAACACTCGAGGCCTGACATCGTTCTCCAATACTTCGAGAAACGAACAATATTCGTGATCCAATTCTCGGCTCCGTCCGAATACAACATCACTGCCAAGGAGAATGAAAAGGAGGAGAGGTATCAAGACCTTAAACGAGAGCTGCAACGACTGTACCCAAAATATTCGGTACAAGTAATTGCCCTGTGACCACCCATCCCACGGTTATGAGACTTGGCCATAAGTGTGATTTACCGCGGTTCTACTGGGAGCCGTTGTCATTTTTTAGAGATAGTGGCAATAACGTCAGGCAAAAGAGGAGAGGGCTCATGGTGTCGCCCTGGAACACACCTTTCTGAAAGGTGACACTGTTAGTGATCACACGATGTTTTTCAGATGAGATAGTATATCTGGTTTTCCAAAACGGCATTAATCTCTCTATGCACCTCACGATGTGTGGATGAACCTTCAAGCTTTCCAACAGACAGATGATAAGTCTTTAGGAGGTTGAATCGAAAGCTTTCAGGTAATCAATCCAGGCCATCGATAGGTAACGCTGATAGGATTCTGCGTCTTTACAGACACATATATCGATGAGCAGGTTCGCCCGACATCCTGCTACGCCTTTCTTTGAGCCGCGTTGTCCATACATCTCTCGCCACACAGGTCCAATTGTCCGAACAATCCTATCAGCTAAGTTGCCGGTCTTCGGCAGAAGCACTGTGCGCCCTTCCACCAACCACTCCGGAATAGTTTTTCATGCCTCTTAATACGATTTTCACCTCCTCGGTAGTGATAGGTTGGCAATCCTCCTCAGGTGTTATGAGGGCAATGCACAGCTCCTTAAAGCTACTTATATTCTTTGAGTATTCTTTCAGTGGATGCTGGACTCCGTAGACATCTCTCCAAAATGCCTCGACCACCTCTGGTGTGGGCGGTTTGACGACAGTAAGTGGAGGGTCTTGGAAGAGTCGAGATGGGTCAGACGAAAACTGTTGATTTTCTCTGACCCACCTTTCACTCAGCTCTAGACTTCTCCTAGCGTTAGATAGTACTCGTATTGTGTCAACAATATGCTGCCTGATGGTCAGTAGCTTTGGCTTGTTGAGTGCGGGACGCGTACTGCCTTGCCCATCCTATCTTTGTGGTGAATTGATGCATTCGTCTTTTGGTCTTATGATCAACCGTTGGTTTTGTTTTACGGTTTGTATCTGCCAAAGCTCTCGCTGCATTATACACACTACAATTGATAGTCCAGAGGTTGGATTCTTTGGAAAAACCACCACGAAGCTTGTCATCCAGTTCAGTCAAATCTTTGGGTTTGAGAGAAACCTGAATGTTGATGCTTCCCCGGGTCCTAAACCATCGCTGTTCTTCTATTGGATGCCTGCTCGCGGTTGGTCTCAATGTCGCCTCTCTTTCTCTGTTGCCGGCTTGTTCTGGCTGCGGTCGAGTAGGCGCTCCGCTTATATAACCCTTTGCCCATACTGGTATCATAGCACTCCAGCAGGTCGTCCCTGAGTCGATCCGTCCAGTTAAAAGTAATGAGATTCTGCCGGTCAATCGCATTGACTCCGTCTTGATTGGCTCCCCCAACTATAGGGTAGTCAGCATTGTTGTCCGACCCATTGTCAAGAGCCCTGCGCTTTCGATTGTTTTGAACCGCACTTACTACAACTATGTTTGGTGTTGTCATTGTTGTTCCCACGAGCAGCTAGGGAAAAGGGTTCGTTCATCCTTGCAGAGCCCCGCATGCAAGGATAAGGCTGCATACTCCGAGACCGCAACTGCTTATTAATTATTGTAACCATTTTCAGCAGAAACCCTTGGTACAGGTACCCTCTATCCGCAACCCGAGGACGCGTTCGGTGGCTTTGTCATAGGTCCTTCGGTTTGATTCCCACGGAATCAAAACCGAATATATATATATATATATATATATATATATATATATATATATATTTAAATCGGTGTGGTTTATTGTTTCTAGGTTAATTAATTTTTGGGGTGCCGGCCAGGCCCTGAGGTAGAGAAAACGGATAAAGAAATCTAAATTCTAGCCCGGCAGATTTTTATTTCGGATAACCTATAACGAAAGTAAAAGATCCATATTTTTCTATAACTACAGAAAGAAAACCTGAAATTGATAAAAAGGAAAGGATAGGGATAGGTGTCTCACGGGTGGTTCTTTGAATCACAACGGCCATTTTACGTAATAAGCCATTATGTAAAATCGGTACACAGAATTCTATCGCGAAAACCTTACAAATCCGATCTCGAGAACCCTACGCACTGACTTGACTTTTATGACGCAAGAAAAATCGAACACAATAACAAAAAAAAAAGCTAATGAGCACTCTTAACGAGGCCTAGCGAGGCAATGGATCGGGTCGGAGCAAAATTCATAAGGTTTAGAAACCCGGATCCGTCATTGCGTCGCTCGCCGAAATAAAGGAATATTTTATAATTTACCTTAAGAATTTTTCCTTAGCAGAAGTTTCAAAGTATTTTTAATCGGTTCCAAAAATTCAAGACCAAATAAATCCCATGAATTCAAAAGATCCAATAAATCGTAAAATGTTCACGGAAGCCAAATCCAAAAGTGGACACAATTATTTTCAAAAAAATACTGTCCGGTAATGCACAAAACGTGGCACGTGTCGCTAATCGAAGACCAAGAACGAACGTGACCCTACGTTTCGCAACGCGCCAAGAGCGTCAACTTGAGGGGTGCTCGCGTACAGGCGCGTTCACAAAACATAAGGTAACAGCGCAACTACCGGGAAAACTGCGAACTAAATAATTACTAACTAGAACTATGAACAACTATTCGCAACGATATATAACATATGTACACAGATGTAAATAAGAAAACAATTTTCCTCGTGTTGAATCCTAAAGTTGACAACGGCGAAAGGTTACCGAGTTTTACAATTTTTACGTAACTTGATTTACTTGGTAATGCTGGCTAATAATAATAATAATAATAATAATACTAATAATAAACTAATAAACTAATAAACTAATAAACTAATAAACTAATAATAATACTACTTATCAGCTAAATGAAGACGCTTCAGATATATCACTCTTTCGTA
>CAKNYM010046124.1:69976-106371 GCA_932195095.1 Andricus curvator
GACAGAAGGAGCAGAAGCGGATGACGTACACGTTTCAGTTGCGTCGGAATTGGTTGCTTTTAAAGAACCATGATCGTAGCTTCCGGAGCCTACAACTTCTCACATAATAGTAGCTCCAAGAAAGCATCCAGAGGCGACTGTTGTCACCTCCAGCACTCACGGCCGCTGTGTAAGGATAACAGCGGTAAAGACAAACTGCAAACTACACCATGCTCCTAATTTTGTACCAAAAACATCATCGCAAATGATTTCAAACATCGTATTAAAATAACTTATAACATCCTCATCTCATCAGTCACATGAGTTAGTCCGTGGCTATGACGAAAAACCGGGTTCACCCGAGAAAAAGTTTGAAAAAAAAAAATAATAGTAATACCTCTATGCTGGCTGCATTCTATGGTTAATAGGTTTATTCGATAGACCGTCCGACGACCAATGAGCCCACACTCACCAAGCTTCCGATCATAATGTTACATCATAAGCATCGTGACGTCACATGTCCTGGTAATATAGCGCTTAAGTGGGGTGCATAGTTACTAAAAAGATCGAGTTCAGTAAAGCCAGAGTCGTGTGTTCGGCCGAGATTTGTGACGTCACGCCTCCATGACATGGTGTTCGGAGGATAGTAGAAGATGGCGGCGTCTTGTGAGAATCTGATTAGGCCAGATACTCATGGCCCACTGCTAACTCTGATAACAATCGGTAATCATGGCGACGGAAGCATTGTTGAGTTGTAAGTTTGTTATTGGTACTTATTCCAGGGTGCGCTAGTAACCTTTATTGATCCTTCGACGTGACAGATCCCAGCCCTAGTTGCCATGGAGTTGTTGTCGGTGGCGTGGACATCGTGACGTCACGCCTCAGTGACCTGGTGCACAGAGGTCGGTAGAAGATGGCGTTTAGGTTCGTGACTAATTAGTCAGGATGTTTGAGGCCCGCCATTTGGATTGAAATCGGTAACTATGGAGACGTAGGATGGTAGGACTATGGGTTAGTGATAGGCCCCTTGTCCAGGGTGCGTTAGTGACTCCTGCTAAACCGCTGATGTGACGACTTTTCCCTGGCTTCCGTGGTGTTGTTGTTGATCTCCCAATTTTGACAGGTGGCGATTTAAAACATGGAAACAGATATGTGTAAGGAATAAATAATCTAAATGTACAATTTTTTGTGAGTGCTCCTGGTCGTGGTGTGACTTTCGCTCTTGGTCACGATTACATTTTCGTAGATCCGTTTTCAACGAAACTTATCTGAAGTGACAGGTACGTGAAATCTACCCTGTCACAGAGGATATGAAAACAGCAGCAATATGAAAGGTGCCCACGCAGAGGAGTTCTGTCAACCTTAGCGGAGTACAAGCAGCTGAGATTTGTCTTGACGCCCTCACGTTTTTTTGTGTCGTAGCAAAATTGTACACAATATTTAGTCCCATTCCACAGAGATGAGAAATTCTAAATAGGAAAATAGACTGCTCTCTGCATTCAACCTCTCGAACTCGCCGGTCGGCAACTTCTGCGTAATGGAAGATGGGTGGAAAATTTGGAACAAAGCTGTCACGCTGCCAAAATACATCGGATGGCCAATGTATCTCCAAGAGGAAACCAGTGGGAAGTTGCAAACGGAAGAATGTGACAGACGAGGTCCACGAGAAAGAAGTTGAAAATAAAAGTGTAGCATTTGATGTAAAATTCGGAAAAGAAGTGTACTACGCTATCCTAGACCATGTGATCCAGAATGAAACTGTGCGGTTTGAAGCAATGTACGAACTTTGTAAAAGTTTCTCTCTTCATTGGAAATTACGCTGTTTATCTGAAGACGAAATTGAAAAACAAGCAACTGATCTGCTGTCCAGATACCCCACGGACCTGCAGAATGAGCTGGGCAAAGAAACTCTGCAACCTTTAGAGCTACATAATACTCTTCAAAGACCGAATCTTAATTGTTTGTTTCCAAAATTGTGCATTGCATCTTTTAGAGTTAAGTAAGTTCACTGTATGATACATCTAGTAGTGGTAAAGCTGCGTAGTGGAGGGGACAGAGGAGGGCCCATGATAATTTAGAACCTCTGCGTCCGGAACGGCTCTCGGTGGCCCTGCGGACGTTTGCTTCTCTTCATTCTTCTCTATCTCTTATCGTTCAAGCTGCGCTTTATCGGCATGATGGAATAATATATACGACATATAACAAAGACAGTGAACCTGCCCCTTCTCATTATCGTTCTCTCTTGCTTCCAGCATAATTAACATAATCGAAATCTTTGTGAACTCTTCTGAGATTGTGAAATATTTTGCAATCTTTTGAAATATTTTTATTTATTGTTCAATTCGTTTGAGATTTAGATTTAATTCAACGTTTATCAAAGATGTTTATAAACAAATCTGTCTTGGGTGGTAGTTTAGGACGCAAGTGTCATTTTTTCAAATATCTTTTCAATGATCTGTCGAAGGACCAGGATTTATGTAACCGATAGTATTCTCTATACATGGTCCATTGTAACTTCCGCAATGGTAAGTACGACTTTGGATAATTTATTTTAAACCGACTTCACTTAATTGTCGTGATCACTGTTCTCGTCCTTCATTTTAAATAATAGCAGATTTTCGCTGGGTTAGAGGTTGCTGATCATGGATTTAGGGCAAAAAAGTTCAAAATGGCAGACCAAAAGTTTTTAACATTTTAAAACTTTTTTGAAAAAAAAATAAAGTTTTCATATTTGGCATACATATTCCTTAAGGTATTGTAAAAGGATATAAAATAAGTTGGACTCGGAAATAAGGGTGAAAACACCCTTAAATAAAGCAAAGCACGCCCGCAAAAATTACTTTGGACGCTTATTTTAGAAAGGGTGCATCGTACAATAATGCCTGAATATAGAAAAATAGTACTTACAATTTACAATAAGAATGATGGTATGAATTTTTTCCTTAGGGTCATACTTTTTGAGTGATCAAGCCTAAGAGTATGGGGTGAGTTGTACCGCGCGAGTGGCACGCTTCTTTCATAGCTCATATCTCGAAATGGGGTTGTTTCTGGATAAAAGTGTACATATGTAACAAAAATTGCACAGAATTTTCAGTTCTACTATTTGATTTCTAAACATTTTCCTCAAAGAAACATCTCATTTCGAAATATGTTACACGAAAAGAGCGTGCCATTCGCGCATTACAACTCACCCCCCATACTGAGGGCTGATTACTCAAAAAATATGACCCGGAGAGGTAAAATTCGTAACATCATTCTTACCGTACATTGTAAATGCTATTTTTCTATATTCAGGCATTGTTGCCCGATGCACCTTTTCCAAACCAAACGTGAAAAATTATTTTTGACGGGTGCAATACTCGATTTGAGGGTATTTTCGCCCCTAATTTCGAATTCAAATTATTTTATATAAATTTTCAATGCCTTAAGGAATATGTATGTCCAATATGTAAACTTTATTTTTTTTTCTTAATAAAGTTTAAGAATGTTATTTAACATGTTCTTCAAATGTTATTTTCGAGTTATTCAACTTTATAATAGATTTTTTGGGATGCATAGCCCCCAGGTTCTGAGTGTTTGCACTTTTAACGTCTAACGTGACTCCTCCATTTTTACACTCGAAATGCTTGCATCCAGGCCCTTGAACACGGAAGTATTTCTACTGGAGGTATTTTCATTAGACATTTGTATATCACTGAAAAGTATAGAGTGTGAAAGAGACAATTTATTAATTGCTTCAGTAAGCTCCACTAAATCGGTTGCAGTAAGTTCAATTTTCTTATCCTTCACCGTTTTGAAGTGAACGTTCGCAGCTTACCGGGACACTAGCACTCTCAGTAGACACAAATGTTCAGAAAAGTGATGACAACGTTGTAAAAACGTACAATGATATTGTCCAATTTTATTGAGCCTGACATAGGACGTTTTTGGGACGTTTGAATCACGTTTCTCTACATTTAAATCCAAAAATCGTTTTTAGAACTTTCTAATTAGGGTAATTTCGGGAGAGATGCCGCACTTTTTCAAAAATCGATATTATGTACATCAAAGTGAATCGAACAATAATCAATTAAATAATTGTTAATAATTGTGAGATGAACCTACAACATGCCGCACCTGATTAATTTGTAAAATAAACTATTTTAAGGTTACTTTACAACAGAAATTCGTACTCCAGCTTGATATTATATGTGTTTATTGTTCATAAGGTATGTGTAGCTCAATTTATCATTGAAATTGTCATGAAAAAAGTTATCAATAATTCTTGTTCAACAATTCTTATATCAATAATTCTTATCTATTTTCTTGAGCTAATTCTTTTTGCGTGAATAATCTACTATTATATTTTTGGTTGAGAATTATCGTTTTGGGTTTAAAAAATTTTATTTGGGTGAAAATTTAGTTATTTTGCTGAAAATATAGAATTTGTTTCAAAAAGTCATCCTTTTTGTTGAAAAATTCATCTTTTTGGATTGACAATTCCACTATTCTGGTAGAAAATTCATATCTAAGTAGCGCACCCTCAGCCGACAAGTGCGGCATCTCTCCGGGAGTTTGTATGTGGCATCTATACCGACTATCGGGAGAGAGATGCCGCATCCCGAAATTTTCCACTGAAAACATCGATGACGGTGCACGTGATCGAAATGCTTTCTAGAAGGATCCAACTACTGAACTAATGTTTGGTTTCATAAAAATTCATGGGAATTAAAAAAAATGTACTTTTCAACAAACCACTGAAAATTTTCGGGTCTCCGCAAGGCAAACGGATGCACATTATCGCAAATAATAGTTTCTTGGTGAAGAATAATGAACATTTGGCCTTACTTGTGTGTACACTTGTGTGTTCATGTCACAAAAGACAGAGCCACATTGAATAACACGACTACAAAGCGACTCTATATATAAGATGTAGAGAGAGCGGCATCTCACCCGGCGCGGCATCTCTCCCGAAATTACCCTAGGTATTTTTTTTTCACTGGTCTAAGACGTGACACACCTAATTGATAGATAGATAAACGTTTATTTTTCAGCCTGCTGGCCTTAAAAAATTGACTTGCTTACACTTCCATTTTTTTACAGAATTTTCTTAAAAGTAACATCTCTCCACACCTTATCTCTAACGCCGCTCGCTCTTATCGCCTTGCCTTCCTCGCTTCGCTTCGCCTCGCACGCATGTCCCTATTTTCTCGCTTTGCGTCGCATTACCAAACTTTGCCTCCGCGGCTAATACCTACTACTTATCTACTATTTACAATATTTACATTTACTTATATTTACTTCCTCCTCTATTTACAATCTTTTCTTCTCCATTCCTCTTCGTCCTTCCTTCTCTTCTTCTCCATCTTACCCAAGACTCCCTTCACCGATGCTACTGCCCTTTTTTTCCCCCTTTCATGCATCAATACCTCCATGCTTATCCCACTCCTTTCCATCTCTACGCACTCCTCCAACTAGTGCTCCACTCTTGCCTCACCCTTCCCACATAGTTCACACATCCTCTCTTCCCTAGCGAGCCAGAACCTATTAAAATCCTCCATGCACCCACATCTCATCCTCGCTTTAAGCTCCTGACTTCCTTTCTCCCCTTTCTCACACAAATATTGCGCTGTCGCCCTTGGCATAATCCACACATAGTTCCCATTAAACCTTGTCTCTCTTATTCTCTCTTCCCCTGCTGTCTTCTCTCTCTCCATGCCGTTTTTCTTAACCAACTCATATACCTTCCTTCCTCATGCATCCTTTTCACTTCATCCATCTGCAGTCCATTCCTTCTAAAATACCTTTCTCCTTCAAGCTCCATCTTCACCCCCCCTTGCCTGTTCTCCTTCTCCCACCAACACTCCCTAACCAGCTTACTTTCCCCCCTCTTCCAAAAATTTCTCCTCATATCTACACGCCCGACTCCCCGCTATAATCTTCCACCGTCTCCCCTTCGAATCGTACCTTCCCTAACTCCTCCTTATACTTCTCTATCGCCTCCCTCGCCCAGCTAACCCTCTCCCCCGTCGACACTTCTTCCCCACCTTGCCTTCCGCCGCTCTCACCCCTTATCCACAACCTTAATGGCTGATGGACTGAGTCTACCCTCCCTTCTACTGCGAATCTCTCCATCTCCTCCCACCCTTGCATATTCATGACTACATAGTCTATCACCGATACCCCCACCTTACCTACATATGTGTATTCTCCCTCTTCGTCCCCAGTTGCCATACCATTTGCCACTGCCCAGTCTCTATCCTCCATCCAGTCCCTTAGAATCTCCCCCTCCTTATTTATCAACTTATCCTTCGAATTCGTTTCGAAGCTCTCCACTTCGCTGTAAAGGCCCCCTTCCCTCCCCATCCTCGCGTTAAAGTCCCCACCCAGAACCACCATACCCTCCTCTCTTTCACCTAACAGATCTTCCACCCTTTCTTTAATTCTTTCCATCCCATCCTTATTGTACACTGTCACAAACTTAAACGTTACCCCTCCTATCTTTACTTCCCTCATTTGAACCCCCTCCCCCTCTTCCTCTCTGTGAGCTTCTTCCTCTAATTCATCTCTAACCCCCGTTATAATTCCCCCACTAGCCCTTCCTTTCTTCTTCACTCTGACCGCCTCCTGGAGTCTCCACCTTTACCCCCTTGGCAGCTTTGGCTCTATTCTATCCCATTCCTTTCTTTCCACCCACGTCTCTACCAGCCCCACCACATCAAATTCCTGGATATACCTACATGACTCCTCATCCTTCTTCTTTACCCCTGCTACGTTCCAGTAAAGCACCTCCACAACTCCTCTACCCTGCATTACCCCCACCCCCTACTTCCTACGAAACAAATTCCCCTGCACTTCCTTCAACACGTGTTTCTCCTCGTCCCACACCCACATTTTCTCGTCTATTTTTATTTTCCGATATCCTACCTTCGCCGATCTCCCTTCACTACTCTCCCTCCTAGCCCTGTCGTACAGCATTCTCTGTACATCCCTTTCCTTCCTCGTCAAATCGTGATCGATGAAAACTCCCTTATCCTTTATCCTATTTTTATTTCTCATTATCCCCCAAATTTTTTTCCCAGCTCTCCATCTCCACAACCTCCACTTCTTTCTCCTTTCTCCCCTCCAACTTAACTCCCTACCCTGCCTTTATCCCACCCTATGCTCTGTAGCAGCGCTTCCACGCCCTCCCTTTCTTCCCCGCTCTTCAGCTTCAACCCTCTTATCACAATATTATTTCTCCTGTCTGCCTTCTCCTTTCTCTCCATTCTCAACTCCATTGCCCTTTTCCTTTCACTATCCGCCCTCTCCACCTTTTCATTCCTACGCACTCCCACTTTCTCTTCTATCATATTCCCTACCCTCTCCCAAATACCTTTAATCTCGTCCCCGCTACCCTTGTCTACTAGTTTCATTTCCGTCCTGACCCCCACCTTCTCAAGCCTTTTTTCCGTCCTTTCTTTCCACTCCCTAATCTCCTCTTCCATCTGTTTTATTTTAACTTCTTGTTCTTCTCTTTCCCTCTCTAACACATCTACTCTCTCTCTCTCTCTCTCTCTCAGCTCTTTCGCCTCCCTTTACTATTTCTCATCTCTGATTCTCAAGTCCACCCTCATACCTTCCATCTGCTCCTTGGTCCCCCTTAAGCCCTCCCTCAGCGCCCTGATCTCACCTAACAGCATCCCGAGAGCCTTCTTTTCCAACTTCCCCTCCATTTTTTTGGGGGGTGATCTACTTTTTATCCCGCTTTTTTTAAACGGGCTCTCGACCTCGCTTTTCTTCGGACTCTCTTGGCTGTCTCTCTTCCTTTTCAAGAGATCCTCCCTATCACTTGCGCTAGTCTCTCTCTCCCTTACCTTCTCGCTTCCTTCTTTCCCACCGTTCCGCTTTCTCCCTCTCCCCGACGCACCGCTCGACACCGGGCCACGCGCTGTTGTCCGTCGTGGCTTGTGGAAAATTTCCTTCCCGTCAGTTTCACTAACAGCACTGCCAGTACTCTCGCTGCCCACCTCCCGCTCTGCCGCCGGTAACTGGGATCTCTCCATGCAGTACCTTCCGCAACCGACAGATGTCTCTGCAGAATGCTCGCGTATTTCCCTATCTAACCAAATCCCACCTCACACCCACGCTGAAACTTACTTTTTATCTCCCCAATTCACCCCACACAACCCTACTCACCTTCTCGGCTTCCACCCTCACACTCCACTCACACCTTCTACCCAAATTCCGTAAAATCCTTTCACTACCTGTCTCTAAACACGTTCTCCCTTCCGACACAATTCTCTCTGGAAGCTTCTGGGCGACCGGAGGGAGGCATCCGTTACAGCAAGGAGGTTGGAGGGGTTCGGAGTGCCTTTGGTTGATCACAACGCTGCTTATCGGGTCGGGTCTCATCGGGCTGCCTAAGGTGGTCTGGTGGAGGGTAGGATACATTCAGTGTCGAATACTATCAAAAGTCCACACATCCGTGTATGGCAACACCGACTACTTGTACACAAAGCAAACCGTTTAACGGGATTGACACACCTAATTCTATACCCAGGCATTCGAACCTCGTACTAGAAAAGCATTTAGAACGCTGATTCAATACAACTTCTGAACTCGGATTACACTTGTTTAGATGAATCAAAAAATTTCGAATTTCCGGAATTCTTTTATTAAATTAGGAACTCCTGGACGTTAAAATATAGATGTTTTATTTTTTTCCGGTATCTTAGAATATTAATGTACTCATGGCCTTTTCCGGGTTTTTGATGTTTTTATTTAAATATTGCCGACATGTTTCGAGTCGGATCCGAATCCTTTTCAGGGCGTAGTCCTGTAGAGGATACAATATATCGTGACAAATTTTGATGACAAAGTTTTGACTAAAAATAGGTTTAAGGTAATACGTTTAACCCTTAAAGTTATCCCTGGGGTCTTTTATACCCCGCCTTTTTTAATCGTGAGTCATTTTTTCCATTTTTTGTTTAGTTTTTAATTTTTTTTCATATGTTAAAATTAAATATATATATATTTACTAGTTTTATCTTATAAAGTATATAAAAAAGTATATCCAACAAAATTTTCGTGCAAAAATATTAAAATACCTTCTTACAATAATGAAATTTCTGCTGGGGTCTTCAGCGACCCCCCTCATTCTTTATGTTATCACAGAGAGGGGATAACTTTAAGGGTTAAGTATATACATTGTGCTTACCTTATTATTAGTTAACGGAAATTAAATATAAAATGAATATATTATATCAATATAATATAAATATAATAATTAAATATAACATTCATATGTTAAAATATAGAAATAACATGTTTCAAAATATTATTAACTTATAATCCACCACATCAATGTATATGGTCAACTCAGGCCAGGTTCGACCTTCAAATTTTCGGGGCTGGTCTTTTAAAATTGGTGCATATCCCTAGTTCGGCAATACATGGGAGCAATTGACTAAAATTAAAACTTTTTTACCACCTCCTCAAAACACTATTGTAAATGATTTTATGATATCGTTTCTTTACCTGAAAATATTTGTTTTCTTTTGAAGGACACTACAATGCTGCAGATTCTGAATTCTCTGGGAAATCATTATTCACATGTACTAAGCAAGGATTCCATCCTGATCCTCGAAACTGCAGTGTGTTTTACAGATGTGTCGATTGGGGCCACAGTAGAGCACTGGCTAGTTTTAAATTTGAGTGCAGTGTTGGTACAGTTTTTTCAAAAAATAAAGGAAATATTTGCGTGCATCCAAATGAAAGTGAAAGACATGAATGTAATGATTTACGAAACGAAATTGATTCTGATTGGCAAAATTCTCAGCATTATTCTAATCCTGCCACAGTGGCATCTTCAAAAAGTAGCTATCTATCTGAAAACGGAAATGATGTGACTGCAAACGATCATTGCAGCTACGAAGAGTTTATGATGGATCCTGAAGATTGTAGAAAATTTTACAGATGTGTGAAACAAGGATCAGATAAATATGTGAAGTATGAATTCACGTGTGGAACTGGAACAATTTGGGATCAAGATACACAAGGATGTAATCACCCTTGGGCAGTCTCACGGAAAGAGTGTACAAATTCAGTTCCAGAATTAAACATCAACGACACTGAAGAGCAGTGGACTGGAGATAGTTCTACGAGACATCCTCTAGATGCCAGTGTAATACCTAAATATTCTAGCTATTCTGTTTATTCAAGTCAGCCTAACCAACCTGCTTATCCCAATCAATCTGACCAATCTGTTTATCCGAGTCAACCTAATCAACCTGCTCATCAAAGTCAACCAAGTCAACCTACTGATTATGGATTACCCAAAAAACCTAGTTATCCTGGAGAGATTGATTATCCTATTCATCCCGTACAACCGGATAAACCCAATTATCCTCTACAGATGAATAAACTAACCTCTTCCGGATCGCCACGTATTGCACATGCATCTGATGCATTCAGTGCTTCATCTACTCCAGCAACTTCAGTACTACCACCAAGACCAACAATATCAAATTCTAAAATTCATAAGCCATTTGTTACTCAATCAATTACTGAAACAATAAAAGATTCATCAGAAACACCAGAATTCCCTAAGGCCACAGGCTCTGGACCCCCACAACAAGAATCTACTATTGTTTCTGGATCTGGAACAAGTGATGTAGCCAATGTCCATGTATTATGTTCAGAAGAAGGTTTTTTTGCCGATCCAAAAAACTGTCGAAAGTTCTATCGATGTGTTGACGAAGGATCTAAGTATACTAAATATGAATTCCAGTGCGGTTCGGGTACTGGGTGGGATTCGAGACTTGAAACTTGCAACCACTTGTACCTTCTACCCAACTGTGTTTCTGTCAATAATACTACAGGTAACAATGATGAGTCAGATCCCTTCTTAAGTGATGGAAACTTGACAACTAAACAAACAAATGACCACAGCCCATCAATCATTGCACTTGATCTCGTGATTAGTACTATATCATCTGACAGTATATCGACTATTTTAGGTAGTAACAATAATAAGTCTACTTCTAGTACTCGATCGTCCTTTGCAACGGCATCTGAAACCAGTTATTTACATTCTACAATTTCATCTTCATATTTACCTCCTAATATTGTGGGGCCCACAACTCCATACTATGAAATCGCATCAACAATCTCTTTTTCTCCTGCATCTAGTTATTTAACATCATCACAACGCCCATCTCAGAGTCCAACACAAGGAATTCCTACCAGCACCCCAACTGATAGTGGACAAATATCTTCGATGACTTTATCTCCGACAAGCTCGGCATCATCAACCGAGTCAACGAAGTCAGGAAGCACAGATTGTCGAGGGGATGGTTTCTTCCCCAATATAAATGATTGTAAAAAATTCTATCGTTGCATACAAGATTCTTCAGGATTTAGAAGATTTGATTTCGATTGTGGCCCAGGAACTGCTTGGGATCAAGGTATACAAACATGCAATTATGTTTCACAAGTTTCTTCATGCAAATCGGCAAAAAATGAAATCGAACAAGGCAGTTTAACACCTTCGAAGCCTCCAATGTCGGCTATATCTGAGATGTTGACCACCTTGAGTTCGAATAAAGTAACTGAAAGTAATAATTCCAGTGACAGTAGTTTACAGCCTCCTTCTGACAAACAAAATTGCTCACCCCCTAAACAAAACAACACTATATTGTGTAGTATTCCAGGCTTTTATGCTCATCCAACAAGATGCGATAAATTCTATCGTTGTGTATATAACGAACACAGTTTTAATGTTTACTACTTTGACTGTCCACCTGGAACTATATTCGATCCTAGTATTAGCGTCTGTAATTATCCGGAATCAGTTTACCCAGATAGAGATTGCTTTTTGGGACAAGGTACTGCACCTTCTGAAGCTTCAAACTCAGAAAAGCCATTAACATCTCCTGTAGATATTCAAGAAACAGCAAGTACTGCGAATCTGTTCGAAAGCACTACTCTAAATGAAGAAAATGGTTCCCAGGAATCAACCACATTATCAGAAACGGTGGGACCATCTTTGGAAACGACGGCTTTGCAATCTGAAAACGAATTTACAGAAATGAGTACAGCGAGCAGTTCCGCAGTCGGCCAACTAACCGAAGCCAATACACAAACCGAAGTCAATTCACTAACTATTGAATCGAATTCAACTACTCAGTTAAATGAAGCAGGTTCAACAGAAACAAATCTATGGATGACTGAAGAAGGCTCCAATGACACTGAAAATACGTCAGAAATATCTAGTTCTCAGGAATCTACGACAACGACAGAAGTTATCCAGCAAACAACAGAAAATCTAACCGATTCTACCGAACAATCTGGTTCAGAATTACAGGAATCAACTACCCAAACTTTGGGTATGACAAGTGCCTCTACACCATCCTCAGAACAAGGCGTTGTTAGCTGTCCAATAGCTGCAAACTTAACGGATGATCAAGTACTTCTGGTATGTCCAACTGGTTTTAGACGACATCCAAAATTCTGCAATCTCCTCTATCAATGTACTTCAGAGGGTAACATGGAAATTAAGATTTTAACACTTAGTTGTCCTGAAAATACTATATTTGATGAAATGAAAGTTCAGTGTCTTCCGGAAGCAGAAAGTTCGCAACCTTGCATGGGAAATAAAGCGAATGCTAGGTTCTACCGACGACTAGAAGGAAATTCGATATCACCTGTGAGTTATAATTTTAACTATCATTACACGGATTATTGTTTCAATTTTTTAAAATTTTAATTAGTGCCTATCTAAACAAGAGAGAATTTATATTGTAAAGGACCTACATTTTTGAAACATGTATGCATATCTTCCTTTATGTTGGACAAAGAAATCGAAAATTCAATTCTATGAATAAAAAAGTCTCCTGAAATGAATTTTTAAAAATGGTAGAAGTGTTAAGTTTGATTGAATCAACTTGTTATACAATCAAAGAATCGTCGCTGTATAACTTTTTCAAACATTAAATCTTATCACAATAAAAAAATTTCAATACCTTGAGTTGTTAAAAAAATAGTTTCAAAAAAATTTAAATTTTTTCAACATCCAATTCCCCTTAAAATTCCAATGCTTCCAACGTAGTGAAAAATCTTTTTTCTCAGTTCGAAAAAATATTTATGCTGTCAAAACATGGAGATATAAATACGAGTATATATATATAGTTGAAATTTTGTTATGGGGAAAACGGCGGCATTTCACCGGGTGCGAGAGCCATTACAGAATATAGCACCCGCTTCCGGCAAAATCGAGGTAACGTTTGAGCTGTAACCACGTCTCACGTCCGTGAAATAGGTGGTTACAGTCCACGAGGAACTTAATACGACGATCCGAAAAAAGTTTCGTGCACCCTGAGGACACCGAGCTACCCAATGACGACCGCCTTCTGCATTTTCCTAGCAAGTGTCTCGGCATTTCGTTGACATGCAGGAATGCTCTTCGGCCTATGAACCTGTGACCATGTCAGGCCTTGACAAGGACTTCAGCATCTTTCTCCGCTGCTTTGTACAGAAACGCTCCGTTGTCCACTTATTCGTGTTTCCTGACATTTTAAAGAAGATGGTCTCGTCCTTTTGCGACTATGTGTGCTATACCCAAAATGATCATGTGTGTACACATTCGAGATTCAGCATTGCGTAACCACCTTGAAGGCGTGAGATGTAAAGTCGCGGAACGATTACAGCTCTCTGACATTCCTAGGTATGTATGGGTCTCTCCAGAGCCAAGTTGTTATATAGCGCTTCTGTCGACGAGCGCAGGGTCCACGGAAATGTCAACAACTCGTTCTAGCTACAAATTAATCTTGACGCATTTTTCTAATGCAAACTCCATTTCAATTTCCCGAACGTACTCTTCGACAATCATCCGAGCTAGATTAAGTTGCTCTGCATTTCTAGCATAGATTCTGAGATTATAGGTATGACAAAACATGAGTGAACTTATGTCTTCGATATCCAGGTTTGCTGCAGAAGTACCCTTGGGAATCGCGAAGTGAGAGAGATAGTGGCAGAAGTGTGATGTAAAAGAGGAGAGGGCTCATGGTGGCGCCTTAAAATACGCCTCTCTGGAAGGTGACGCTGTTAGTTGTTAACGATGTGTTCCATATGAGAGAGTAAGTCTGATTTACCAAAGGGGCATCAATCTTTCAATGCATCTCATGATGTGTGGATGAACCTTCAAGCTTTCCAACAAACAGCTGATGAGTCCATGGAAGGTTGAATCGAAAGCTTTGCGGTAGTCAATCTAGACCATCGATAGGCAGCGCTGGTAGGATAATTCGTATTTGCAGACGCATCTATTGATGAGCAGGTTCTCCCGATATCCTGCTACGCCTTTTTTGAGCAACGTCGTTCGTACATCTCTCGCCACACAGGTCCGATTGTCCGAACAATCCTTTCATTTAGGATAGCTGTACAGATCTTATACAGCGCGTTCAGAGAAGTTATTGGCTTGTTATTCCTAATGTCAGTTCAGTTGCCCTTCTTTAGGAGGAGCACTGTGCGTCCTTCCGCTAGCCACTCTGAAAGAGGCTTTTCAACTTTAGATTAGCCTCTCTCTCTCTGTTGCTGGCTTGTTCTGGCTGCGGTATAGTAGTGTCTTCTCCTATAAAACCCCTTTTCCAGAGGTCATCGGTTCGATTTTGCAGAAGTTAAGGCGAAAAGTGCGAGAGCTCTGCGACAAAGAGGAGGCAATGACATTATGACCCATTGCGGAAACCAGGCACACCCTAAGAGATCATAGCGATTCTTGGACATGGAGGAACATAAATATCCAGGTTCCTACTAAGCCTCGAGATCTGGCTGAATTGGATTCTTCCCTTCGTCACTAAGCCATCAATTCTTTCATGCATGGTGCTGCGAGAAGTTTGGCTGATTTAAATCAAAGACTATAACCGACAAGGAATCAAAAGACCAAAAGAAGTTTGCATCACCTGAACAAAAAGATTGAATGGGTAAGACAGAATGCGTCTCATGTTCAGTGTGTGATTGACTACACAACATCTGCGAGGCCTTTCACGGAAAGGGTTCAAATGTTCGCCCATCAACTGAGAGTCTTCCAACACATTGAGCAAGTCAAAGCTGCTGACAATCAAGCAGTACATTTTTGGCAAAGTACGGGTTTTATTTGACGCAAGGATAAGAATACAGAAGCGGGATGGGTAGGTCAGTGATAATCGATAGTTCCTCGCTGATTCATAGAGCCTCTTCAGCGATCTCCCTGTTTCTGTTAAAAATCTACCCAAGCCACACAATCTAGAGATGTTTTGGAGATACGTTTACAAAGTCCCACCACTGAAACTGAAGAAAGACACTGGCTGATAATAGGATGCTCTGTAGTCCTACCGAAGAAAGGCGACTTGTCCAAACCAGGGAACTACAGGCCAAGAACTTGTCTGAATCCACGGTGTAAGATGGTTACAGTTACCCTAAATGACAGTATTATTTGAAGAATTAAGCCTGTGTGGAGAAAGATGTTCGAACAACGTTGCCCGGAAAAAGATGTAGCAGACTGCCGAGAGAAGCTGCTAATTGACAGGTGAGTCTGCACAGATAGCAGTCTACTAGCGCTGTCTGTCAATGGCCTGAATTGACTACCTTGATTAAAGCTTCATTTATATATATTAAAATGCGTAGAGAGATTGGTGCCCTTTGGAAAAGCAGATTCACTATCTTATCTGGAAATGATAGTGTAACAACAAACAGCGTCACCTTTTTTTGCATCACACTTCCGACACTATCTTTTGTACTATGCAATTCTCTTGGGTATCTCTGCGGCGACAAAAATCAAGATGATTGGCAAAGAAGTGTTCGTTTACAAAGCCGCGAAGCAGTCGTTCGAGACCCTTGGCCTTAATCGTACCATCGGAAGTGAGAAAAGTGCATAAGTCATCTAGACGCAAAACTTTTAACAGCCCAATTAAAGAAGGCAGAGGTTGAAAACTTCCACCAACAGCTCCTCGACGAGAAAATGCACGGAAACTATTACAGAACTATGGAAAAGCAGCCCTTGTCGAAGAAGCTAACTTTTGCTTTCCACAGATCATCAAGACTTACTTCAGGTACCAAGGGTTTCATTTTTGCGTGCCAGAACGATTTAACTTCCACCTTAGTATTCCGTACACGCATTTTACTTCAATAATTTCCCAGCGATAGCGATTTTTGGACAGAAGTCTTCATTGCACACGCCAGGCCTAACAACGTTCTCCAGGACTGTGAGAAACGACCTATATTTTGATCGAATTTTCGGCTCCGGCTGTTTACAACATCACTTCCAAGAAGAAGGAAAGGGAGGATATATATATATGGTCCATCTAGTTGCATAAGGTTGTAAGTCACAAAAAATAATTTTTACAGTAGAGGCGAAAAACACAACGCCATGTCTTCAAGATAAAAATTCACATGGAAAAACTTAATAGTAATTAGTCTTTTAATGTTTAATAGCCCACATTATTTATGATATACGTAAAGTATTAATTTATATGACTGATCCTATTACACGTGTTAAATGGAAGAAACAGAAACAATGCTTATTACTAACCATAGATAATAATTTGCATTTGTGCAGCTGTTCCTATATTTCACTCACTATGATATTAATTATCAGCAAAAATATATGAATAGTAAGGTTAGCCCAGCGGAACCGCGGAATTAATCCTTTAAATAAATCAGGCCTTACTGAAGTAATACGTTATTTTTTGTTTAAAATATTACTGACAATCGACGCGTTTCGTTATAAACTGGGGTAATCAGTATAATGGTTGGCCACCCCTCAATGATTGGCCACCTCATTTAAATATGCTTATATGAAAGAATACTCATAAATGAAAGTACTAATAAATAGTGCAGGATAAAATGCAAACAACTCCGCAGCTTATTTGACAAGCTTGGTTTATGTAGTTTAGTGCATATAAATGCCAGAGTAAGTAAACCCGGTAATGCTGAATTAGCATGGAACTTAAACGAAAATCTGTTGAGTTTAGGAGTGTTCGCTTGTTGAAAATAATTATTTTTTAATAGTTATGATAGATTTAACTGAAACCTTTCAGATTTTAATTGAATTTTGCGATTGAAGATACACGATAGCAGTATTCCAACTTTAAAATGATATCTGTATAGGGATCGTCCATAAATTACGTAAGACGTTTTTCTTTTGTTTAAATAAAGACGAGAATAAAATTGATGTGAATATGAAAAGGACACAACGATATAAACAAAAGAAAAACGTCTTAAGTAATATATGGACGATCCCATATCGATAAATGTACGGTCAGTCATTATCATCATGAAAAGCGGACAAAGAATTATTGCTGGCATCAATATCTGAAAATAAAATGACTAATATCTTTGCAAAACTGCGTTAAGAATGATTTAAACTTTGTATAGGCTATTTATTATACAGTTTAAAAGATAATAACTGTGCTTTCTAAATCAGTAATGTACGTACCCTGCAGAGGCCTAGAGTCTTTTTTAGAAATTATTCAACTGGAAAAATTTTTGAAGTGGTCAATTTGAAATTAGTGTGGCTCACGACCTTACGCAACTAGACAGACAATATATAATTAAAAAAAAACAGGTTAAACAATCGCCGCAGGAGCCTACTGGGAGTAACTTTCATCTATGAAAATAATACTGGCTTCGATTAGAACCGCCGTAAATCACACCTATGGAGACGTCTTGCGACCGTGAGATCATAGCAACAAAGAAAGAATTGATACGGATTGGGGCGAATTACCATTTGAATGCGCGTAAATGCCATTTTCTGATTCATTTAAACGAATTAGGACGCATTTAGAGGAATTAAGACGGCGCGAATTGAATACGAGGCAATTCATATGAATACGTGGACCAGCTCAATTCGAAAAAAATTGATAAAAAGTGCATGCGTCCAGACATGATCCAGCGATCCCTCGTTTCTCAGTCCACAGTGTCCTCACTAAACTACGGGATGATTTACTGAACATTTACAATAAATTCGGTATGCCCCGCACGTTGATTTTCCTGTTACGAATTCGAGTGTGTATTTTACTCTCACTAATCCAGACGCATTGACCAATATTGAAGCGTTTGCGTGCTGACACATTGAAGTCAATTCCCTGACTTTAAACTTTTGTACCGTATTTGTACGTATAGAAAGATTTGAAATTGAAATACCACCTTCTTGAATTTACACGCATTAACACACTGTTCCAATGCCTAATTGTCGCAAAGCAGAATTTGCGGGGTGTCTCAGTCTTTTCAATTCGATCCGTATCAATACTTTCTTTTTTGTTGGGATAGGTGGCTACAGGGCACCACGAAATCATGACGACATGCCAACGAAACCCTTTTGTGTCTTCAGGATACGGAGCGGCCCAAGGGTAACAGCCTTCTGCATTTACCTGGCAAGTGCCTCGGTACGTTTTTGGCAGGCAGGTGTGGCTTTGAGGTTACGGACCAGTGACAGTCTCGCACCTCCGAGAGCACCTGTCACAAGGACAGTTATTTTGATCGAATATTTTGGGGACAGTATACTAAGTTCGGAATGACATCTTCCTGGAACGCGTAAATAAAACTCTCTGTTTCTGAATTAAGTCCGAATGATCTGAGGAAAGCTACTTTGTCAATCATCTCCTGTTCCCGGAACATTTTTAGGAGATGAAGTCTTCCATTTGCGATTATGTAAGCTAAACCCAGGAAAATGCGGCTATAAAGAAATTGGAGATCCAGAAGTCCGCGCCCGCCTTAACGGCGTGCGATGTACAATCGCGGAACGGGTGAATTGATATGCAATTTTTACTGCTTTGGCCACAGAACTACCCCCCCCCCCCCCAACGAGTAAAATACAACCGGGATGGCAAGAATGTTAGTCGCAGATACCTTGTTTAACGTGGACAGATTGGAAAACCATATCAGTCGAAGGAGATGCTTATATCTGCTTCAGTGAGACTCCTTCACTGATGTTATGTCCTGAATGCGACTCCTAGGCACACCTAGGTATGTATAAGGTCTCTCCAATGTCAATAGGTCTAACAAAAATCATATCCACAAGCTTAGGGTCTTCGAGAACGCCAGTGATTCTTCCTCACTTTAGATGAATTCAGGCACACTTGTCCAATCAAAATTCTATACCAATCTCTCTTGTTTACCTTTCGACGATACTTACAGAACTCTAAAGCTGGCTTGCACTAAAAGCATAGGTGTCCAGGTCATTCATATAAAATACTTGAATGACCTTATGATCGCAGTGATTTTTGTCGCTGCAAATGTTCCCAGGATAATTGCGCAGTGCAAGAGATACCGGCAGATGTTTGATGCATAAAGAATAGAGAGTTCATTGTTTCGCCCTGAAAGACACCTCTATAAAAAGTGACGCTGTTTGTTGTTCAACGATAATTTCTAGATAAGATAGTGAATCTCCTTTCCCAAGGGACACCAATCTCTCTACGCATATCAGTATGTGTGAATGAACTTTTAAGCTTTCCAACAGACAGATGGTAACTCTATGAGAGGTTAGTGCGTATCTAAACAAGAGAGAATGTATATTGTAAAGGACCTACATTTTTGAAACATGTATGCATATCTTCCTTTATGTTGGACAAAGAAATCGAAAATTCAATTCTATGAATAAAAAAGTCTCCTGAAATGAATTTTTAAAAATGGTAGAAGTGTTAAGTTTGATTGAATCAACTTTTTATACAATCAAAGAATCGTCGCTGTATAACTTTTTCAAACATTAAATCTTATCACAATAAAAAAATTTCAATACCTTGAGTTGTTAAAAAAATAGTTTCAAAAAAATTTAAATTTTTTCAACATCCAATTCCCCTTAAAATTCCAATGCTTACAACAATATTATTATCGAAATATTATTATTTATTATATATATATATATATATAATATTATATATATTATATATATATATTATATATATTATATATATGTAATATATATATTATATAATATTATTATAAAAATATTATTATTAAAAATATTATGATCATAGCCAAATCAGGGCATCGACCAGCAGCACTAGTAGACTGCTGCGTTTCTGCAGACGTGCCTGTTTATTAGCAGGTTCGTTCAGCAGTCTGCTACACCTTTTTTCAAGCCACGTTGTTTGTACACCTATCTCCATATAGGCTTAATTCTTCGAACAATCCTGTCGTTAAGATGATAAACCTGTGGTTTTGATGAGTCGCCTTCCTTTGGTAGGAGTACAGTGTGACCTAACAACAGCCACTGCCGAATGGGCGTCTGTAACTTCAAATATGGGGTTAAGATGAGGGCTCGAAGTTGTTGGGTAGGAATGAACTTCTTCCACCAGAAGCTCTTGTTATCATCTGGTGTGCAGTGTACGTGTAGCGGGCGTAAAGTTTCATGTCGGCCCAGCGGCGGAGTGCGCATGTGCGAACGTCAGTGGGCTGGAGGCAGCCACATTACGCCTGCTTCACATGCATGCAATGGCGCGTTTTCAGGAGGGGGGGGGGGGTGTTGGACAAAAAAGTCTTTACGTCGTCGAGCGTCGAAAAGTACATTGTTTTTTCAACAATTCACTGCTTGATTCGCAGCAGTTTTGACACGTTATTTTCTGTTGGTAGATCCTCAGTTCGTAGGCAAACTTTTATACCCTTCCCAGGAATAGCCTACCAGATGTTATGTAGTCAATCACACCCGGAACACGGGAGGTATTTTGTCTTGTCCATCCAATTATCTTGTTCAATTGATACAAACGTCTTTGTTCCTTTGAACAATCGTCGAATTTAGCCTTTGATTTTAATTAGGCAAAGCTCTCGTCGAATCATAAACTGAATAATTAATGATCCAGAGGTCGAACTCCTCCCAGATATCCTTAAGAAGGAAGGCATCCATTTTAGCTAGATCTTGGGGGTTAGGAGGAACCTAGATGTCAATTTTCTCCTTAACCTGAAATCGCTATCATTTCTCAGGGTGTGCCAGCTTGTCGCGATTGGTCTTAATGTCGCTTCCTCTTTTTCGTCTGCGGCTTGTTCATGCTGCGGTTAGAGAAGCGTTCCGCGTTAATATCCAGTTTTCAAAAGGTAGGTAGCTTGATTCCGCAAAGACTGTTGCGCAACGTACTGAAGTCTGGATGTGTCTGGCACCACAGTTGATTCGTCCACTCAATGTGAGAACTTTGCCGGTTCGTCTTTTCATATACAGTAAGGTTTCGTGGTGTCATTTTTATTTCCACCAACACCTAAGGGAAAGGTTCGTCCATTGTTTTAGAGACCCGCTTGAATTGACAAGGCTGCATACTTTGGGAGGTCGCCCAGTATCCGAGTGTCACCGTTCAGGAAACCTCGCGCAGGTGTCATTCAGCTTTCGGCACGGTTGTTACGCCTCCGCTTGTGGGTTTTTTCTTCGGGACCATCCCTGGACAATTTTCCGCGACTACTTGTTAATTGTCGTTACCATATTCAGCAGAAACCCTTCGTTCAGGGACTCTCTGTCAGCAACCTGAGGGCGCGTCCGGTGGCTTTATCGCAGGCCCACGTATTCTATTCCAAATTAGCCGAAATTTGTATACTAGAAGTATCAGCTCAGTGGGGTCTGGCAATCTGTATGAATATGTTTCAATTTCATTGTTAAAGGGGGAGCGGGTGCCTGGAGAGGGCCTATAATCCGTTACGAAATTTAAGTGTGGTTTCTATAATATTATTTTTATATGAATGTTACAGGTGAAGTTACCTACGCAAAATATATGTCCCAACAAAGGTCACTATCCGTATCAAGAGGGATGCAGTAGTGCTTTTTACAAGTGCAAGAATAATACTAGAGGTATCCTACAAGGTTATCTCTATAAATGTCCAAAGGACTTTGTGTACTGGTCAATTTCCAGACGTTGTGAACGAGCAACTCGCTTACCGATGTGTACCCGTTTAGGATATGCAACAGAGAAAGATTTTTGGGACAGAAGATGGGAAGTACCGATCGAAGATTCTAATCTATCTGACAGAATATTACACTCTAATTAGATACTTCTAATTATAGATATTATACTTGTAATTTGCTCAACGTAGAAGATAAAATGATAAAATAAATTTCATATGATTCACTATAAGCTAAATTGATTTGTATACCTAGTTATTGAAAACTATTATATTAGATTTTTCAATTTAAATTATAGGGGAGAACAAGGCAAATGCGGCACCCCGGCCTTTCTCGGAAAGTATTAGTTCGAGCAGCCCCGCCAACTTTTGTATGAATGCACCTTTATGTTCAAGCGCCCAAGAGAAAAGTGTGGGCGATTGAGGTTATATTGCGAACATAAAAAATAAGCACACGTTTTTCTCGACGTTCTGGCGTTGTATTCTACTTTTCGGCCTATTCTCCCAAAAAACAGACTCCCAAAAAAAATCCTTCTATGATTGAAAAAAAATGTTTTGTAGTTAAGAGTATCATCTTTCACTTCATATATTTTGTTTTGCAGAAAAACCAACTTTTGTTATTGAAAAATCAATTGAAAAAAAGTGCCGGATTTGCCCCGGGATTTCTAGGCAGGTCACATTTACATGACTGAAAATTTTCGCCTCCCAAAAAAAATTCATTTGCGATAAAAAGAAAACGTTTGTTGCTAAGAGTATATCCTTTCACTACATATATCGCTCCGCGGCTTTGTAAAGTAACGCTCCTTCGCCAATCATCTCGCGGTTCCTGACCATTATTAGGAGAGGATCTCTGCCATCCGCAACGATGTAAGCTATACTTAGAACAATTCGGCTATGAAGACACTGGAGATTCAGAAGTCAGCGTCCGCCTTGACGGCATGAAATGTATAATCGCGGAACTGACGAATTGATATGCAAGCTTTTATGCATAGGCATGATCTTACGTGTGCTGATATCAAGGGCCTTGAGCTCGTTCTTCGGCCATTGAACCACCTCAAACGAGTAGAGTAGAACCGGGACGACAAGCATGTTAATCGCAGATACCTTGTTCAACGTCGACAGATTGGAAGAACAAATCTGTCGAAGAAGATGCTTGCATCTGCTTCGGAGAGACTCCTTCACTGATGTTACGTCCTAATATATCTAATAACACTTATGTCCACGAACTCACGTTCCTTGGGAACGCCAGTAATCTTTCCTTTCTTCAGATTAATTTTCGCACACTTGTCCAATCCAAAGTCCATCCCAATCTCTCCTGTGTACTTCTTGACGATATTTATAGCAGTTTGAAGTTTTCTTTTACCAGAGACATAAATCTTCAGGTCATCCATATAAAACACATGACTGAACTTATGGTCGCGCTGATTAGTGTCGCCACAGAGGTATCCAGAAGAATTTCGTAGTGAGAGAGATAGAGGCAGAAGTGTGAGGCAAAAAAGCACAGGGCTCATGATATCACCCTGAAAGACGCCCCTCTGGAAGGTGACGTTGTTCCTTGTCAGACGATAACTTCTAGATGAGTTAGTAAATCTAGTTTTCCAAAGAGGCATTAATCTCTCTATGCATCTCACTATGTAAAAGCTTTCCGGTAGTCAATCCAGACCAATTACAGGACGCGCTGATGGGATGCAGCGTCTTTACAGACATACCTGTCAATCAGCAGGTTCTCTCGACAGCCCGCTACACCTTTTTTCCAGCCACGTTGTTCGTACATCTCTCGCCACACAGGCTCAATTCGTCGAACAATGCTGTTGTTTAGGACAGCTGTAAAGATCTTATACAGTGTGTTTAAACAAGTCATTCGCCTGTAATGCTCTGGGTTGGACAAGTTGCCTTTTTTCGGCAGGAGTACAGTGCGTCCTAACACCAGCCACTGTGGAATGGGCGCCTCCGACTTTAAATATGAGGTGAATGTGCGGGCCAAATGTTGGTGTGTAGAAGTAAACTTCTTCCACCAGAAGTTCTTGATATAATCTGGCCCAGCAGCGGAAAAGTTCTATGTCCCTCTAAGTGCTTTTTTCACCTCTTGGGCAGTGATTGATGGACATTCCGGCTTAGATTTTATGACGTTGTCACAAAACTCCTTGAAGCGGATGACATCGTCAGTATCTTCTTTCAACTTCAGTTTTTTCGGGATCTTGTATACCTCTCTCCGAAAAGTCTCTCCCTCCTTGAGCTTGGGTGGATTTTTTTACAGAAACAGGGAGATCGCTGAAGAGACGCGATGGGTCAGCGAGAAACTGTTGATTCTCCCTGATTCATCTATCCCTCTTCTGTATTCTCCTCCTTGCGTCAGATAACAGCCGTATTTTGTCAACAATATGCTGCTTAATTGTCAGCAGCTTTGACTTGTTCAGTGTGTGATTCAAGATTCCTAGTTCTTGGGCGAACTTTCGAACCCTTTCTGTGAACGGTCTATCAGATGTTATTTAGTCAATCACACATTGAGCACGGGACATATTCTGTCTCGCCCATCATCTGGAATCAAACCGAAGGGCCTATAACAAAGCCAGCGAACGCGTCCTCGGTTCGCGGATTGCACCGGACAATCGGTCGGCAAACTGTGCCGATCACCCTAGAGTTCAGAGTGCTGAAAATAATTTAGATGGAAACACGACGACGAACCGGCGAAACGTCCACATTGAGTGGAGAAATCAACTCAAGGATGACTTGCTAGACTGCTACGAGGCCAGCGTTATCCCTGCTCAACGAGGTTTTATGGCGCATACGCACACTCTGTGGTGCCACAATCACCCAGAGCTTCAGCACGTTTCGCATCAGTCTTTGCGAAATCAACGTGCCTACCTCTAGAAAAATGGATAAGTACGCATAGCGCTTCCCCAACCGTTGTCTGAACAGCCTGCAGACGAAGATGAGGAAGCGACATTATGTCCAACCGCGGAAAGCAGGCACCTTCTGAAAGATGATAGCGATTTCAGGACAAGGAGGAACATTGACATGCAGGTTCCTCCTAAGCCCCAAGATCTAGCTGGAATGGACGCCTTCCTTCGTGAGGATATCTCGGAGGAGTCCGACTTCTGGACCATCAATGGTAGAGTCTATGGTGCTGCGAGAGCATTGGCTGATTCAAATCGGAGGCTAAAGCCGAAAATGGACCAAAAGACCAAACGACGCTTGCATAAATTGTTCACTAACAGGTGGTGAAAGGTTTTACAGAATTTGTGTTGAAGGTGTGACTGGAGTCTGAGGGTGGAAGCCTAGCAGGTGAGTAGGGTTATGTGGGGTGAATTAGGGAGTGAAAAAGTTAATTTTTAGCATATTGGTGAGGAGTTTGGACCTTCGAGGGGGGCAAAGGTGGTTCGCGTAGTATTGTGGGATGTGAAAGGAGAGAAAGGGGTGTCTGAAGGGGCTATGAGGGGTGGAATAAAGAGGGATGAAGCAAAAATTTTGAGCGGGAAGCGGCAAAAGTCTTGAGAGACATCTCTCGGTGACAGAAGGTACTGCATGAAGAGGTCCCAGTTACTAACGGAAGAGCAGGGTAAAGGGGTGCGGGAGGTAGTGAGCTAGAGTGCTGGCAGTGCCGGTAGTGAAGTAGACGGGGAGGAAATTTTTCACACGTCACGACGTATAATGTAAGGTGACTAAGGAGCAGATGGAAGGTATGAGGGAGGACCTAAGGATTAGAGATGAGAAATGGAAAAAGGAACTGACAGAGCTGAGAGAGGCAGAAAGAGAGAGAGAGAGAGAGAGAGTAGAAGGATTAAAGAGGGTAAGGAAATGAAACGTAGTTAAAATAAAGCAGATGGAAGAAGAGATTAGGGTGTGGAAGAAAATGACGGAAAAAAGGTTTGAGAAGGTGGAGAGCAGGGCGGAAATGGAAGTAGGTCACAGGGGGGAGGGCGAAAAGGAAGGTATTTGGGGAGGGTAGAGAATATGATAGAAGAGAAAGTAAGAGAGCGGAGGAATGAAAAGGAGGAGAGGGCGGATAGTTAAAGGATAAGGGCAATACAGTTGAGAATGGGGAGAAAAAAGAAGGCAGACCGGAGAAATAATATTGTGATAAGCGGTTTGGAGCTAAAGAGCGGGGAGGAAACGGAGGTTGTGGAGGCGCTGCTACAGGGCATAGGGAAAAAAGTACGGAAAAGGCAGTGGCGGTTGTGGAATTGGACAGCTGGGAAGAGAAGTTGGGGGTAATGAAGAATAAAAATAGGATGAAGGATAAGGGGGTTTTCATCGATCACGATTTGACGAGGAAGGAAAACCTTGTGCAGAGAATGCCAAACGACAGGGCTAGGAGGGACAGCGTTGAAGGTAGGGTATCGTGAAATAAAAATAGATGAGAAAATGTGGGTGTGGGACGAGGAGAAAGAGGTGTCGAAGGAAGTGCAGCGTAATTTGTTCCGTGGAGGTTGGGGGGGGGGGGGGGTGGAGTAAAGCAGGGTGGAGGAGTAGTGAAGGTGCTGTACTGGAACGTAGCAGGGATAAACAAGAAAGATGAGGATTTCTTGAGGTATATCCAGGAATTTGATGTTGTGGGAGGGAAGAGACGTGGGTAGAGAGAAAAGAATGGGATAGAATAGAGCCAAGGCTGCCAAGGGGATATAGGTGGAGGCTACAGGAGGCGGTCAGAGTGAGGAAGAAAAGAAGGGCTAGTGGGGGAATTATAACGGGGTGAGGGATGGATTAGAGGAAGAAGTTCATGGAGAGGGAGAGGGGGGGGGGAAGTCATGCAAATGAGGGGCGGTAAAGATGGAAGAGGTAACGTGTAAGTTTGTGACAGTGTACAATAAGGATGGGATGGAAAGGATTGAAGAAAAGGTGGAAAAATTGCTAAGCGAAAGAGAGGAGGGCATGGAGGTACTGGGATGGGACTTTAATGCGAGGATGGGGAGGGAAGGGGGCATGTACAGGGAAAGAGATAGCTTCGAAAGAAAATCGAAGGATAAGATAATAAATAAGGAGGGGGAGATTCTAAGGGACGGGGTGAAGGATACAGGCTGGGCGTTGAGGAATGGTATGGTAACAGGGGATGAGGAGCGAGAATACACATATGTAAGCAAGGTAGGGTTATCGGTGATGGACTATGTAGTCATGAATATGCAAGGATGGGAGGAGACGGCGAGATTCGCAGTAGAAGAAAGGGTAGAATCGGACCATCAGGCCATTAGGGTTGTGGAAAAGGAGGGAGAGCGGCGGAAGGTGAAATGGGGGAAAAGTGTCGATCAAGGAGAGGGTGAGCTGGACAAGGGAGGCGATAGAGAAGTATCAGGAGCACCCTTTGGAGGCGAGTCGGTGGAAGAGATATGGGAGGATTTGAAGGAGAAAGTGAATGGGTGTGTGCAAAAAAAGATATTTAGAAAGAAGAAGAAAGGGATAGTGGAACCGCGGTGGGATAGGGAATGTAAAAAGATAAAAAGGAAAGTGAAGAAAAAGTACAAGGTCCGAAAAAAGACATTTTCGAATTTTTGAAATCAGGCTGAAAAATATTGTAGGCTACATGAAAATAGAAAACCCCTTTTTTTGTTTGGAACAAAAATTATTAGTAGGACTACGAATTTGATGCAAAGTTTTCTCTGAATTTACCTATGGTAAGCTTGGCAGTGCAGCAGCAATATAACGGCTAAACTTTGCAAACTTGACCTGCCCCTTTGATAAAGCTTGAGGCTCGCTCGAGTTCTCAATAACCACCTTACCTGAATCTTATTGGATTTTTGCAGAGAATTGTCTCTGCCATATAACATTGCACATGATTCATATTTCAGTCTAAAGACCAAATATCAGTATTGTCACTGTATTGGTATTTAATTTATATTAATTAATTTATACAATTAATATTATCATTATTGATTTCAATTATTAATCAATTTTTATTAATTTCATGTTTATTAATAATTGATAACTAATGATTAATTGATGATTAATATCTTTAAATTATTAATAAATGATTGATTATATTATAATAATTTATTAATTATTACTCAAGCACGAAAAATTGTAAATTTTAATTAATATATTAAATTTACATCAATTTATTTATATAATATTATTATATTATATTATTCATTTTAATTATTAATTACTTATTATTTTAATGTTTATTATTAATTAATAATGATTGGTTTTCAATTATGCATAAATGATTGATTGCATTACCAATAATTGATCAATTATTAATTATCTAATAATTAATAATTATTAATTAATTAATATATAATTGAAAATAATAATAATGATGAAGAAATAATAATAAGGATAAAGAATCGCTCAAAATGTCAAAAAGCAATGATAGCCATAAACAAGTAGGAGGAGCACCGAGGAGGAAATTAGGAGAAGATTCGAGCTTTCGGATTGACTGGTGTCTATTGCTGTATTGTATTCATAGCTAAAGCAAAGGGGTCACTCAACTCAAAATTTAATGATTTTTCATGTTTTTAAAAGTCTTTCTGACCTATTCATTATTATACGGCTTCATTTTCTTTTTTAGAAACCTATTCGTAGGTAAGCAACTCATGTTTTGTAAAAATTCCAGTTGATAAAAATATATAGAAAGCTCGTTATATTGTTTTGAGTGTTGCGATTTTACGGAAATTGACAATGTTGTTAAATTCTTACATCACATTCTTAAAACATGAAAGCATGATAACATTCATTATAATTCTTATGTAAATAAATGTCTGAAGTTTAAAAAAATTCAATCATAACTTCTATTGCAGAATTTCAGATAAAAAAAGTAATCCATAAGAGAGAAAAGTGAAATGCGTAGTCCTATTAATTAATTTTTTTCAAAACAAAAAAATAGGGGCCTTCTAGTTTCATGTAGCCTACAATAATTTTCGGTCTGATTTAAAAAATTCGAAAATGTCTTTTTTCGGACCACCCTAATGTGTAAGAAGAAAGAACAGGAAAAGGAGAAAGATCTTGAAGAGAAGTTGGAAAGTGTTAAGATTCAGTATTCCGCGACCACCTTAAAGGCGTGA
Source organism: Andricus curvator (assembly GCA_932195095.1). NCBI lineage: Eukaryota > Metazoa > Arthropoda > Insecta > Hymenoptera > Cynipidae > Andricus > Andricus curvator. The sequence goes on from CAKNYM010046124.1 coordinate 98,764, forward strand.
GATGTAAAGTCGCGGAAGAGAAGACTTAAGCTGCATGCTTTTGTTCATATGCATAACCTTTCGGGACCCGATGTCGAGAATTCTGAGCTCATCCTTCGTCCATGGAACTACTCCAAATGAATAGAGTACGACTGGGACAGCAAGCATGTTCATCGCAGATATTTTGTTCCTCGCCGACAGTTAGGAAACCCATATCCGTCGGATGAGACGTTTTTTTCTGCATCGGAAGGTATCCTTTATAGATGTCACGTCCTGAATGCGGCTCTGTGGCACGCCCAGGAATGTATAGGTCTCTTCAGCCTCGCGAAAAAAATACCAATATAATACCACTTTAAGACCAGTTACAAACAACTTTTGGTCTTTTTCTGTTCCGTACCCTTCAGCCTATACCTGCATCATTTTTAGGGTATTGAAATAGACACCTCCCTCTCTCTCTCTCTCTCTGAAATAAGGATAGCTGTCTGTATCAACAGGACTGTGGTCTTCTGGGGGTCAGAAAAGATCAGTTTTAGACCACTTCAACACAGACCTATACCTGCCTACACTGTGGTCGTAAGTTGGTCTTTCTTTTCACGAGAGCAGCGCCAACGTGTCTTATAGCGCTCCTGTCGACGAGATCAAGATCTTCGGGCATGCCATTAAGTTTCCGTTTCTTCAAATAAACCTTGGCACATTTCTCTAACCCGAACTCCATTCCAATCTCTTGAGTATACACTTTGACAATGTCTAGATCTAGATGTAGTTTCTCTTGATTTTTAGCATAGACCTTAAGATCATCCATGTAAAATACATGAGAGAACCTATGCTTTCGATTTCCAGGTTTACCGCAGAGGAACCCTTCGGAATGGCGAAGTGCGTGAGATAGTGGCAATAATGTGAGACAAAAGAGGAGAGGGCTCATGGTGTCGCTCTGAAACACACCTCTCTGAAAGGTGACACTGTTAGTGATCACACGATGTTTTCCAGATGAGATAGTAAATCTGGTTTTCCAAAGCGGCATTATTCTTTCTATGCACCTCACGATGTTTGGATGAACCTCCAAGCTTTCCAACAGACAGATGATAAGTCTATGGGAGGTTGAATCGAAAGCTTTCCGGTAATCAATCCAGGCCATCGATAGGTAACGCTGACAGGCTGCTGCGTCTTTACAGCCACATCTATCGATGAGAAGGTTCTCCCGACATTCTGCTACGCCCTTTTCTGAGCCGCATTGTTCGTACATCTATCGCCACACAGGTCAGATTGTCCGAACAATCCTATCATTTAGGATAGATGTAAAGATCTTATACAGTGTGTTCAGACAAGTTATTGGTCTTTAATTCTTAGGGTCAGCTTAGTTGCCCGTCTTCGGCAGGGGCACTGCGCGCCCTTCCACCAACCACTCCAGAATAGGCTCTTCCGAATTTAGATATCAGGTGAAAATGCGGGCCAGATGCCGGTGGGTTCAAAGAAACTTCTTCCACCAGAAAGTCTTCATACCATCTGGTCCCGGAGCGAAATATTTCTTCATGCGTCTTAATACGTTTTTCACCTCCTCGGTAGCGGTAGGTGGGAATTCCTCTTCAGGTGTTATGAGGACACTGCGCAGCTCCTTGAAGCTATTTATATTGTATGAGTTTTTTTCAGTGGATGATGGACTTCGTAGATTTCTCTCCAAAATGCCACGACCTCCTCTGGTGTGAGCGGGTGGACGACAGTAACTGGAGGGTCTTGGAAGAGTCGAGATGGGTCAGACAAAAACTATTGATTTTCTCTGACCCACCTCTCTCTCCGCTTTAGAGTTCTTCTATCGTTAGATAGTATTCGTATTCTGTCAAGAATATGCTGCCTGATGATCAGTGGCTTTGACTTGTTGAGTGTGTGATGACGAATCCGCAGTTAGCGCGTGAACTTTTGAACCTTAGCAGTGGAAGTCCTGCCAGATGTTATGTAGTCAATCACACACTGAATGCGGGATGCATTCTGCCTTGCCCAGCCTATCTTTGCGGTGGGTTGATGCATTCGTCTTTTGGTCTTATGATCAACCGTTAGTTTTGTTTTACAGTTTGCATCATTCAAAGCTCTCGCTGCATCATACACACTAGAATTGATAGTCCAGAGGTCGGATTCTTCGGAAAAATCTCCACGAAGCTCGTCATACAGTTCAGCCAGATCTTTGGGCTTGAGAGAAACCTGAATGTTGATGTTTCTTCGGGTCCTAAAGCATCGCTCTTCTTCTATTGGATGCCTGCTAGCGGTTGGTCTCAATGTCGCCTCCCTTTCTCTGTTACCGGCTTGTTCTGGCTGCGGTTCGGTAGGTGCTCTGCTTATATAACCCCTTTTCCGGAATTCCTCGGCACGGTTCAGGGGCCATACTGGTATCATAGCACTCCAGCAGTTCGTCCCTGAGTCGATCCGTCCACTTAAAAGTAATGAGATTCTGCCCGGTATCACAGAGTCACCGTTTGAGACAGCTCACCCAGGTGCCATTCAGCTTTCGGCACGGCTGTTACGCCTCCGCTTAGGGGTTATTCCTTCAGGACCATCCCCGCATAATTTTCCGCGACTGCTTATTAATTATTGTAACCATATTCAGCAGAAACCCTTGGTATAGGGACCCTCCATCCGCAACCCGAGGAGGCGCTCGGCGGCTTCGTCATATGCCCTTCGGTTCGATTCCCAAGAAATCAAGACCGAATATATATATATATATATATATAATTTAAAAAAAAAGGGTTAAACAACCACCGCAGGGTCCCACTGAGAGTATCTGCCATCTAAAAATGACACCGGGTCCCAGTAGAACCGCGGTAAATCAAACTTATGGCCACGTCTCACAACCGTGAGATGGGTGGTTACAGTGCATGATGAAATCACAACGACAGCCCGGCAAAACCCTTGTGTTTCGTGAGGACACGAAGCGACCCAAGGATGACAGCTTTCTGCATCCATCTCACAAGTACCTTGGCATATTTTTGGCACGCCGGTATGGCTCTGAGGTTACGAACTAGTGATAGTTTCGCACCTCCGGGAGCACCTATCACAGGGACAATTACTTGTACCGAATATTTTCGGTACAGTCGTTGCAGCTCTCTTTTAAGGTCTTGATACCTCTCCTTCTTCTCTTTCTCCTTGGCAGTGATGTTGTATTCGGACGGAGCCGAAAATTCGATCACGAGTATAGTTCGTGTCTCGAAGTCTTGGGGAACGATGTCAGGCCTCGAGTCTGGAACGGTGACTATTGTCCGAAAAATCGTAGTTCCAGAAAATTTGGCACTTCTCGTTTTGGACAATTGACTCTATCTCCCTTGAAGCGTTCGGAAGGGCAGTGTCGCGGCCAACACCGTAAGAGCGACAAAGATGGTAATAAAGCACTCTTAGGGCCGCATTATGTCCATAGATATACGTCGTTCCTGCGTGGGTCGGACACCCCGATAGTATGTGTTCTGGGTACTCAGCTGGGAACTATCACTGGGAACTTCATGACATAAAATGCGGTCACGGTATGCTAAGGCGGAAATGACACGGTCCTGGCATGCGTAAATAAAACCGTCTGTACCTGAATTAAGCCCTGATGATTTGAGGAAAGCAAAACTTTGCTCCTTCGAAAAGGACTTTTTTTCTACATTTCTGTGAAAGTTTCTCTGCTTTCTAAAGCGTAAAGGAACGCTCCCTCGCCAATCATCTCGTGGTTCCTGACCATTTTTAGGAGAGGATCTCTGCCATTTGCAATGATGTAAGCTGTACTTAGAACAATTCGGTTGCGAAAACACTGGAGATTTAGAATTCCGCGTCCGCCTTGACGGCATGAAATGTATAATCGCGGAACTGACGACTTGATATGCAAGCTTTCATGCATATGCATGATCTTACGTGTGCTGATATCAAGGGCCTTAAGCTCGTTCTTCGTCTATTGAACCACCCCAAACGAGTAGAGTAGAACCGGGATGGCAAGCATGTTAGTCGCCGTTACCTTGTTCAACGCCGACAGTTTGGAAGACTAAACCTGTCGAAGAAGATGCTTGTATCTGCTTTGGAGAAACTCCTTCATTGATGTTATATCCTGAATGCGGCTTTGACTCACGCCCAGGTATGTATAGGTCTCTCCAGTATTAAGATATCTAATAACACTTATATCCACAACCTCAGGGTCCTTGGGAACGCCAGTAATCTTTCCTTTCTTCAGATTAATTTTGGCACACTTGTCCAAACCAAAGTCCATCCCAATCTCTCCTGTGTACTTTTTGACGATATTTATACAGGTTTGAAGTTTGCTTTTACCAGAGGCATAGATCTTCAGGTCATCCATATAAAATACATAAGTGACCTTATGCTCGCGCTGATTATTGTCGCCACAGAGGTATCCAGAAGAATTTCGTAGTGCGAGGGATAGAGGTAGAAGTGTGATGAAAAAAAGCAAAGGGCTCATGGTATCACCCTGAAAGACGCCCCTCTGAAAGGTGACTTTGTTCGTTGTCACACGATAACTTCTAGATAAGATAGTAAATCTAGTTTTCCAAAGAGGCATCTATCTCTCTGTGTATCTGACTATGCGTGGATGCACCTTCAAGCTTTCCAACAGACAGACGATAAGTCTATGAGAGGTTCAATCAAAAGCTTTCCGGTAGTCAATCCAGACCATTGACAGGACACGCTGATGGGCTGCAGCGTCTTTACAGATACACCTGTCAATTAGCAGGTTTTCTCGACAGCCTGCTACACCTTTTTTCGAGCCACGTTGTTCGTACATCTCTCGCCACGCAGGCTCAATTCGTCGAACAATCCTGTTGTTTAGGACAGCTGTAAAGATCTTATACAGTGTGTTTAAACAAGTCATTCGCCTGTAATGCTCTGGGTTGGACAAGTTGCCTTTTTTCGGCAGGAGTATAGTGCGTCCTAAGACCAGCCACTGCAGAATGGGCGTCTCCGACTTTAAATGTGAGGTAAATATGCGGGTCAAATGTTGGTGTGTAAAAGTAAACTTTTTCCACCAGAAGTTCTTGATACAATCTGGCTAAGCGGCGGAAAAGTTTTTCGTGCCTCTAATTTCGTGCCTGAGATTTTATTAGGTTCTCGCAAAACTCCTTGAAGCGAATGATATTTTCAGTATCTTCTTTCAACTCTAGTGTTTTCGGGTATCTTGTATACCTCTCTCCAAAAAGGCTCTACCTCCTTGGGCTTGGGTGGATTTTTACAGAATCAGGGAGATCGCTGAAGAGGCGCGATGGGTCAGCGAGTAACTGTTGATTCTCCCTGATATATCTCTCCCTCTTCTGTATATATATAACAACAATATATATATATATATATATATATATATATATACAGTTTTCGTCTGACCCATCTCGACTCTTCCAAGACGCTCCAGTTACTGTCGACCATCCGCCCAAACCAGAGGAGGTCGAAGCATTTTGGTGAGAAGTCTACGAAGTCCAACATCCACTTAAAGAAGGCTCAAAGAACATAAACAGCTTCAAGGAGCTGTGCAATGCCCTCATCACAGCTGAGGAGGAATGCCCACCTATCACTACCGAGGAGGTGAAAAACGTATTAAGAGGCATGAAGAACTATTCCGCTCCGGGACCAGATGGCATCAAGACCTTCTGGTGGAAGAAGTTTCCTTCAACCCACCAGCATCTGGCCCGAATTTTCACCTCATATCTAAAGTCGGAAGAGCCTATTCCGGGGTGATTGGTGGAAGGGCGCACAGTGCTCCTGCCGAAGACGGGCAACTTAGCTGACCCTAAGAATTACAGGCCAATAACTTGTGTGAACACACTGTATAAGATCTTCACAGCTATCCTAAATGATAGGATTGTTCGGACAATTGGACCTGTATGGCGAGAGATGTATGAACAACGTGGCTCAAAGAAAGGCGTAGCAGGATGTCGGGAGAACTTGCTCATCGATAGATGTGTCTGTAAAGACGCAGCATACTATCAGCGATTTCTATCGATGGCCTGGATTGATTACCGGAAAGCTTTCGATTCAACCTCCCATAGATTTATCATCTGTCTGTTGGAAAGCCTAAAGGTTCATCCACACATCGTGAGGTGCATAGAGACATTAATGCCGCTTTGGAAAACCAGATTTACTATCTCATCTGGAAAACATCGTGTGATCACTAACAGTATCACCTTTCAGAGAGGTGTATTTCAGGGCGACACCATGAGCCCTCTCCTCTTTTGCCTCACATTATTGCCACTATCTATCGCACTTCGCCATTCCGAATGGTATCTCTGCGGCAAACCTGGAAACCGAAAGCATAAGTTCACTCATGTATTTTACATGGATGATCTTAAGATTTATGCTAGGAATCAAGAGAAACTACATCTTGCTCTGAAAATTGTCACAGAGTACACTCAAGAGATTGGAATGGAATTCGGGTTAGAGAAATGCGCCAAGGTTAATTTGAAGAAAGAAAAACTTAATGGCATCCCCGAAGATCCTGAGCTCGTTGACAGAAGCGCTGTACGACACTTTTGCGCTGGAGAGACCTATACATACCTGGGCGTGCCACAGAGCCGCATTCAGGACGTGACATCTATAAAGGATACTCTCCGATGCAGATACAAACGTCTCATCCGGCAGATTTGGTCTTCCGAACTGTCGGCGAGAAACAAAGTATCTGCAACGAACATGCTTGCCGTCCCGGTAGTACTCTATTCATTTGGAGTGGTTCCATGGACGAAGGACGAGCTCAGATCCCTTGATATGGGGACGCGAAAGGTTTTGCACATGAACAAGAGCGTGCACCTTAAGTCTTCTGTTCCGCGACTTTACATCTCACGCCGCCTAGGTGGTCGCGGAATACTGAATCTTGAATGTCTTCACAACAGACTCATTCTGGGTACAGCACATATAGTTGCAAATGGACAAAACCCTCTTCTTAAAATGGTCAGGAAACACGAAGAAGTGGGAAAAGGGGCGTTTCTGTACAAAGCAGCGGAGGAGGCTGCTGAAACACTCGGCCTTCACTTGTCGTATGAGCTAACGTTTGCTTTCCTTAGATCACCCGGATTGAAGTCGGGCACGGAGGGCTTCATTTTGGTATGTCAAGACGGTGTCATTTCCACTCTAGCATACCTTCGCCACATTTTGAGCCAAGACATTCCCGAGGATAGCTGCAGAGCGTGTCATGCACACCACGAGCATCTAGGACACATACTATCTAGTTGTCCAACTCATGCGGGAACGACCTACATCCAAATGTACAATGCGGCACTCAGAGTGCTTTATTACCATCTCTGTCAATCTTATGGCATTAGCCAAAATACCTCTCCGCTAAACGTTCCTAGAGAAATAGAGTCAATTGTCGAGAATGAGAAGTGCCGCATATACTGGAACTTTATATTCTCGACAATTGTTTCCGTTGCGCACTCGAGGCCTGACATAGTTCTCCTTGACTTCGAGAAACGAACCATGTTCGTTATCGAATTTTCGGCACCAGCTGACAAAAACGTCACAGCCAAGGAGAAAGAGAAGAAAGAGAGGTATAAAGACCTTATAAGGGAGTTGCGACGGTTATACCCGGAATATTCTGTTAAGCCAATCGTCTTGATCATCGGCGCTCTTGGAAGTGCCAAGGTTTCACTGGTTAATAGCCTGAAAAGCATCCCTGCGTGTCAA
>CAKNYM010046125.1:0-24562 GCA_932195095.1 Andricus curvator
AAATATATTAAACCCTTTTTAAATTTTCTCTAAAAATTAATTTTTCAAAATAATGAAATTTTTCCCAGGAATCTTCGAAAATCTTGTCGAAATCTTCAAAAATTGTCATTAAAAAAAAATGTTGTAATCTTTTTAAATGTCAAATTATCTTTTAACCCTGTCCAAAACATTTAAACCTTCTAAATATCTTTTGAGATTATTTGAATTTTTTCAAAAAATTTCTTAAAATTCTGAAAATTAAAAAAGATGGCTTCAAATCTTCCAGGTTCTGTTTTTACAATTTTTTTAAATGTTAAAATTTTGTTTAGATATATCTGAAAATTATTTTTTCAAAATAAAGAAATCAGTTTAAATTATCCCATGAATTATGATAAATATTTTGTATTATTGTGAAACCTTTTGAAATTAAAAAAAAAAATTTAATCTTGCTAACGGAAAGATTTTTTGAAATTTTCGAAAATAATTTTAAAAGTTTGGAAATCTTTGTCAATTTTCTCTTAAAATTTATTTTAAAATTAAAAATTAAGTTTAAATTTTCCCAGGAATTTTAAGCAAGTTTTTTTATTTTTTTGAAGCCTTTTAAACTTCTTAAAAAGCTTCAAAATTTTTATCGAAATCTGCAAAAATGTACATTTTGTTCAAAATTTTTGCAAATCTTTTCAAACTTAAAATCATTTTTTAACCATTTTAAAAACTTTTAAACCTTCTAAATATCTTCTAAAATTCTTCGAATTCTTTCAAAATTTGTCTTCAAATTCTGAAAAAATAAAAAGATTGCCTTCAAATGTTTCAGATTCTATTTTGACAATATTTTGGAAATCTTTTGAAATGTTAAAAAATTTTTTTGAATTATTCCATTAATTATGATAAATATTTGTTATGATCATGAAATCTTAAAAAAAATTTTTTTATATTTTATATAAAATTTTGAAATCTTGCTAATGGAAAGATTTTGATGGAAAACCTTTCCAATTCTTTTTCGAAATTTTAGAAAGTAATTTAAAATCTTTTGAAATCTTTTGAAAATTTTGTCTTAAAATTTATTTTCAAAATAAAAAAATCAGTTTAAATTTTACCAGGAATTTTAATAAAGTTTTTTCATTTTCTTGAAGCCTTTTAAACTTCTTAAAAAGCTTTGACATTTTTTTCGAAATCTCAAAAATTTACATTTTGTTTTAGATTTTTTGAAATATTGTCAAATTTCAAATCATTTTTTTTTCTATTTCGAAAAATTTTCTTTAAATTCTGAAAAATTACAAAAATTCCCTTTAAATCTTCCAGAATCTGTTAGGACGATTTCAGAAATCTTTTGTAATCTTTTAAAATTTTTTGTCATATTTTAAAATGTTTTTAAATATTATCATAAAATTAATTTTTCCAAATCAAAAATCAGTTCAAATTTTCCCATGAATTCTAAGAAAATTTTAAGAAGCTTCACAAATTTTTTTCCAAATATTCAAAAATGTACATTTTTCAAAACTTTTGAAATATTTTCAAATTTTGAATTAATTTGAATCTTTTTAAAATTGCGAAATGTCTTGAACTTAAACTTACTCCTAATTTTTATAAATCTTTGTAGTCTTGCTAATTGAGAGATTTGGCTTGAAAATCGTTCCCATTCTTTTTCGAAATTTTAGAAAATGATTCAAAATCTTTTGAAATCTTTGTCAATTTTCTCTTAAAATTTATTTTAAAACTCAAAAATCAGTTGAAATTTTCCCAGGAATTTTAAGAAATTTTTTTATTATCTTGAAACCTTCTAAAATTCTTAAAAAGCTTTTTTATTTTTGAAATCTTCAGAAATCTACAAATTACATTTTGTATATCAACATGCTGGACACCTGTCTTACATTGATTATTATTATTTAATATATTATTTAGATAACCTTACATTTCTCATAAGCCTGAAGTTTACAGACTTTTTATTTTAAACGAGAAAAAGGAACGACAGCTCCAACCAATCATAAATACGAGTTTCCGGACAACAATAGTTTCAAATTGTTTCGAGTTATTTCGAGAAATAATCGAAAATGGCGCCATGCGCTTTTTAATATAGGACAAGTAGCAAAAGCGCGCTACGCGCGCGCATGCATGTTTTTAGAAATCTCGAAGGGATATCGAAGAGATGACATTTGTCCCATCAAATATTATTATTAAATTATTGAATATATATTATTTAGATAACATAAATGATATTTCAACCAAAAAGAATTTAATTGTAAATAAAAAATAGTTGAATTCATGCCAAAAAAGACAAATTTAAAACAGAATAGCTGAATCCCCAACAAAAAAATTAATTTTTACCAGTTGCATTTTAAACCAAAAAAGATTAAGTTTTTAAAAAGATGAAACCAATTTTCTACAAAATAGTTCAATTTTTTAACACGAAAATATGAATTTTTGATGAAATAGATGAATTTTCTACCAAAAAAAGATGAATTTTCAACGAGATCGTGACATTGTCATCCAAAGAAATGAAAATTTTTGCCTAATATTACGAATGTTTAGTAAAAAAAAAAAAAATTTTAACAAAGTAGTTGAATCCTCGACCAAAAAAAGATTAATTTTCAATCAGTTGCATTTTTAACCGAGAAACAGAAATTTTCCAAAAAAGAGTTCTTCCATCTTAAAAAATATTTTTCACTCATGAAAGAAGAAAAAAATTACCCAAATTATTATTTTTGGGGGATAAATAATTTAAAATACAAAATAAAAGTCTCTGCAAAACATTTCTTTTTTAAGTTTCTTTGTTCATTTGTTTTTAAAGTTAAATAAATATATAATTTTTTTAAGATTTCTTGAGAAAATTCGAAAGATTTTTTGAAGCTTCCAGATATGTCGCAAGATTATAATTTTTCATTTATCCGGATTTTGAAAAATGTTTTGAAATTGAAAAAATTGCCCTAAAATCTTCCAGATATTGTCGAAATTTGTAGAAATATTTTGAAATTATAATAATATTTTGAAAAATTTGGAACTTTTTCAAATTTTCATTAAAAATTATTTTTCAAAATAAAAAGTAATTGAAAATTTTTCCAGGAATCTCAAGAAATTTTTTTATTTTCTTCAAACTTCTGAAATTTCTTAAAAAGCTTCGAAATTTTTGTCGAAATCTTCAAAAATTGACATTTTGTTTACAATTTTTGGAAATCTTTTCAAACTTAAACTCATTTTTTAATCATTTTCAAAACTTTTGAACCTTCTAAATATCTTTGAAAATTCTTTGAATTTTTCCAAAATTTTTCTTGAAATTCTTTGACAATTAAGGAAATCTTTTGAAATATTAAATTTTTGTTTAATATTATATTAAAATTAATTTTTTTAAATAAAATTTCAGTTTAAATTATCCCATGAATGATAAGAAACATTTTTTATTATCGTGAAACCTTTTAAAATTAAAAAAAAAAATTATTAAATTTTGCAATCTTTAACATTTTTTTTCAAAATTTTAGAAAATAATCTAAAATCTTAGTCAATTTTCTCTTGAAATTTATTTTAAAAATAAAGAATCAGTTTAAATTTTTCCAGGAATTTAAAAAAGTTTTTTTATTTTCTTGAAGCCTTTTAAAATTCTTAAAAAGCTTTGAAATTTGTTTTAAAATCTTAAAAATTTACATTTTGTTTCAAATTTTTGAAAATCTTTTTAAACTCTGAATATCATTTAAAATTCTTCGAATTCTTCCAAAATTTTTCTTGAAATTCTGAAAAATTAAAAAACTTGCCTTCAAATCTTCCAGATTCTGTTTTGACAATTTTGGAAATCTTTTGAAATGTTAAATTCTTTTTTAATATTATCTTGAAATTAATTTTTCAAAATAAAAAATCAGTTTGAATTTTCCCAGGAATTTCAAGACATTTTTTTACCATGGTAAAACCTTTCAAAATCTTTAAGAAGCTTTAAAATTTCTATATCCAAATATTCAAAAATGTAAGTTTTTTAAAAACTTGTTTGAAATGTTTTCACGATTTAAATTAATTTTTAATATTTTAAAAACTTCTAAATGTCTCTTGAACTTGATCGAATTTTTTACGAATATTTGTAATTTGCTAATTGAAAGATTTTGCTTTAAAATCTTTCCCATTCTTCTTCGAAATTTTAGAAAATTATTGAATCCTCGACGAAAAAATATTAATTTTCAATTAGTGTAATTTTTAACCGAAAAAGACGAATCTTCAACAAAATAGTGGAATTGTCAACCAAAACAAATTAAATGATTTTCAATACAAAATAAAAATGTTAAATGAATATTTCTTCTTTAGGTTTATTTGTTCATTTGTTTTTATGGTTACAGAAATATAATTTTTGTAGGATTCTTGAGAAAATTCAAAAAGATTTTTGAAGATTTCAGATATGTCGATATTCGAGAGTTGTAGCAATCTTTTGAAACGTTTTGAAAACTTTTCAAATTTTCCTTAAAAATTCATTTTTCAAAATAAAAAGTCATTACACATTTTCTCAGGAATCTCAAGAAAGGTTTTTCATTTCCGTGAAGCCTTTGAAACTTCTTACAAAGCTTAGAATTTTTTTTGAAATCTCCCAAAATTAAAAATTTTTTTTAAATGTAATCTTTTCACATTTCCAATTATTTTTTGATTCTGTCCAAAACATTTGAATTTTCTAAATATCTTTTGAAATTATTTGAATTTTTCCAGAAAAAGTTCTTAAAATTCTGAAAAATAAAAAAGATGCCTTCAAGTCTTCCAGGTTCTGCTTTGACAACTTTGGAAATGTTTTGAAATGTTTTTAAGTCTTTTTGAATATTGTTTTGAAATAAATTTTTCAAAATAAAAAAATCAGTTTAAATTATTCAATGAATTTTAAGAAATATGTATTATTATCGTGAAACTCTTCAAAATGCTTAAGAAGCTTCAACATTTTTATTTACAAATATTCAAAAATGTATATTTTTCAAGTTTTAAACAATCTTTTTGAGTTCTAAATTAATTTTGAATCTTTTTAAAACTCCTAAATATTTCTTAAACTTACTCGAATTTTGTATAAAACTTTGTAATCGTGCTAAATGAACCTTTTTGCTTTAAAATCAAATTAAACCTCTTAAAATTTATTTTTCAAAATAAAAATTGAGTTTAAATTTTGCCAGGAATTTTAAGAAATTTTTATTTCAAAATATTCAAAAACGTGCGTTTTGTCTAACTTTCTTGAAATGTTTTCAAGTTTTAAATTAATATTGATTCTTCTTAAAACTTCTAAATGTTTGTTAAAGTTGAACGGATTTTTTATTAATCTTTGTAATCTTGTTAATAGACAAATTTGCCTTTAAAATCGTCTATATTCTTTTTCGAAATTTTAAGAAATAATTCAAAATTTTTTGAAATATTTGTCAATTTTCTCTTAAATTTAAAAAAAAATTAAGAATCAGTTAAAATTTCCCCAGGAATTAAATTTTTTTTATTATATTGAAACCTTTTAAAATTCTTAAAAAGCTTCTTCAGTTTTAAAATCTTCAAAAATCTACAAATTGCATTTTGTATATAAATCCTGGACACGTTTCTTACATTGATTATTATTATTATTATTGAATATATTATTTATATAACCTTACATTTCTCATAAACCTGAAGTTTGCAAACCTTTTTATTTAAAATGGGAAAAAGGAACGACAGCTCCAACCAATCATAAATACGAGTTTCCGGACAACAATAGTTTCAAATTGTTTCGAGTTATTTCGAGAAATAATCGAAAATGGCGCCATGCGCTTTTTAATATAGGACAAGTAGCAAAAGCGCGCGCATGTTTGTTCATAGATATCTAGAAAAAGTTTTTCAACTTTGTGGATTAACAATAAAAAAATTTTTCAATCAAAAACTTGAATCAAAATTTTTTAATAAATTTAACAAATTTTTCTGTTATGTTGAAAATTGTAATGTGTTTAAAATATTTGTAACTAAATAATTAGGAAAACTTTATCAATTAACAGATACTTGGATTCTATGTTATATTTCTACTTTAAAGTGTTGAAGTTCTTTGTTCCATTGATTATTATTATTATTGAATTATTGAATATATTCTTGAGATAACATAAATGATATTTCAACCAAAAAAGATTTTAATTTTTGAATGAAAAATAGTTGAATTCATGTCGAAAAAGACAAATTTTAAATAAAATGGCTGTATCCTCAACCAAAAAAATAATAATTTTTACCAGTTGCAAAGAAGATTAATTCTTTTTGAAAAAAAGACGAATTTTCTACAAAAAAGTTCAATTTTTTAACACGAAAATTCGAATTTTTAATGAAATAGATGAATTTTCTACCAACAACCAATTAGTGACATTGACAACCAAAGAGACGAATTTTTAACTAAAATGATTAATCTTTGATAAAAAAAATGAATGTTTAACAAAGTGGTTGAATCTTCAACCAAAAAAGAATTATTTTCAATTAGTTGCATTTTCAACCCAAAAAAAAAATTTTCAACAAAATAGTGGAATCTATAACAAAAACAGATTAATTTTCAAATCAAAAAGACAAATTTTCAACCAAATAGTTCAATTCTTAAATAAAAAAGATTTTTCAGCCAGGAATGAAAAAAAAATTAACCCAAATTATTATTTTAGGGGATAAATAATTTAGAATACAAAATAAAAATTTCAAATAAACATTTCTTGTTTAAGTTTACTTTTTCATTTATTTTTAAATTTAAATAAATATATAATTTTCCTAAGATTATTGAGAAAATTCAAATGTTTTTTTTTGAAGATTTCAGATATGTCAAAAAAGCATAATTTTTTATTTTTCAGGATTTTGGAAAATTTTAAGAAAAATTTGAGTCGGTTTGAAAGATATAGAAGTTTGGAAGATAAATATCTCTTAAACTGACTTGAAACATTCCTAAAATTTAAAAAAATCTTTCAAAATTAGAAAAATTGCCCTTAAATCTTCCAAATATTTTCGAAATTTGAAGAAATATTTTGGAACGTTTTGATACTTTGTCAAGTTTTCTTTGAAAATTAATTTTTCAAAATAAAAAGTAATTAAAAATTTTGCGAGAAATCTCAAGAAAGTTTTTTATTTTCTAGAAGCCTTTCAAACTTCTTAAAATAATCTGAAATTTTTTTCCAAATCTTCAAAAATTTATATTTTATTTGAAATTTTGGAAAATCTTTTCAAACTTGAATTCATTTTTTAACCATTTTCGAAACTTTCAAACCTTCAAAAACAATATCTTTTAAAATTCTTCTAATTTTTCCAACAATTTTCTTGAAATTCTGAAAAATTAAAAAACTTGCCTTCAAATCTTTCAGATTCTGTTCTGACAATAAATTTTGAAAATCTTTTGAAATGTTTTAAATTCTTTTTAAATATTGTGTTACAATCAATTTTTGAAAATAAAAAATTAGTTTGAATGATCCCATGAATTTCGAGAAATATTTTTTATGATTGTGAAACCTTTCAGTTTTTTTTTCAAATTTCTTATACAACTTTGTAATCTTGCTAATTGAGCATTTTTTCTTTAAAATCGTCCATATTTCTTTTCGAAATTTTAGGAAAAAAATACAACTGTTTAAAAATATTTGTCAAGTTTCCTCGAAAATTAATTTTTTAAAATAAAAAATCAGTTCAATTTCTCCCAGGAATTATAAGAAATTTTTTTATTATCGTAAAACCTTTTTAAATCTTTAATAAGCTTCAAGATTTTCATTTCCATATATTTCTTTTCGAAATTTTAGGAAATAAATACAAATGTTTACAAATATTTGTCAAGTTTCCTCAAAAATTAATCTTTGAAAATAAAAAATCAGTTCAATTTGTCCCAGGAATTTTAAGAAATTTTTTTTATTATTGTGAATCCTTTCAGAATCCTTAAGAAGCTATAACATTTTTTTCCAAATATTCAAAACTGTACATTTTTTAAAACTTTTGAAATATTTTCAACTTTTAAATTAATTTCAAATCTTTTTGAAATTTCGAAATGTCATAAACTTACTCGCATTTTTTATAAATCTTTGTAATCTTGCTAACTGAAAGATTTTGCTTGAAAATCTTTCTCATTCTTCTTCGAAATTTTAGAAAAGTATTTAAAATCTTTTGAAATCTCTGTCAATTTCCTCTTAAAAATGTTCAAAATAAAAAATCAGTTTATACTCTTGAGAAAATTGGTTTTTTGTTACCATTTCAGATATGTCGAAGAAGTATAATTTTTTTATTTTTCAAGATTTTACAAAATTTTAGAAAAAATTCGAGTCTGTTGAAAAGATATTTAGGACTTTTAGAACTTTTGAAGATGAAATTTTTCAAAAAGATGAAAAAAAAGAAGAATCTTTTAAACTGATTCGAACTATTCCTAAAATTATGAATAATAAAAAGTCATTCAAAATTTTTCCAGGAATCTCTTTTTGTAATTTTTGAAAATTTACTTTTCTTTTTAAGTTTTTGGAAATATCTTCAAATTACAAATTATTGTTTTTTGATCATTTCCAAAACTTTTGAACGTTTTAAATATCTTTTAAAATTATTCGAATTCTTCTAAAATTTTTCTTAACATTCTGAAAAATTAAAAAAAAAATGTCTTCAAAACTTCCAGATTCTGTTATGACAATTTTGGACATCTTTTTAAATATTCTATTAAAATTAATTTTTCAAGCTAAAAAATCAGTTCAAATTATCCCACGAATTTTAATAAATATTCAAAAATGTACGTTTTCTTCTAACTTTTTTGAAATGTTTTCAAGTTTAAAATTAATTTTGCATCTTTTAAAAACTTATAAATGTCTCCTCAACTCGACATAATTTTGTTATAAAACTTTGTAACCTTGCTAATTGAAAAAGTTCGCTTTTAAAATTCCCAATATTATTTTTTGAAAATTTAAGAAATAATTTCAAATGTTTTGAAACCTTTGTCAATCTTCTCTTAAAATTATTTTTTTTTAATAAAGAATCAATTTAAATTTTCCAAGGATTTTTGTTATTATCTTAAAACCTCTTTAAAATCTTAAAGAGCTTCCTCACTTTCGAAATGTTCAAAAATCTACACATTACAATTTGTATATTGAAGTACGGAACAACTTAATTCCATTGATTATTATTATTGAATATATTATTTAAATAACCTTAAATTTGTCATAAGCCTGAAGTTTGCAGATTTTTCATTCTAAACGGGGGAAAAAGAACGATAGCTTCATCCAATCACAAAAACGAGTTTCCGGACAACAATAGTTTCAAATTGTTTCGAGTTATTTCGAGAAATAATCGAAAATGGCGCCATGCGCTTTTTAATATAGGATTTAATTTAAAGTTAATAATTTAAACTACTAATATTAAGAGTCAACTGTCTCCAGATGATAAATTAATTTATCTTCAAATTTACTCCTATTTTCCTAAATTCTAAAATAAACTGTTTTGTTGATGTCACTATTCAAGATGGCTTAGGATTTCCGCTTTGCGCTTTCTGTTTACACTAAATTCGTACTATTTCAGCTCGTGCGGCAATTTGTATAGCTATAGCGAGTATAGCGTCACATCTCAATGCCTCATCGCCTTCAATGGGAAACTGCATCGTTGCATCCGCTGCACGTAGAGCTTGCGAATCACACCTGGCCTATTGATTGCAGAGGTCCCAAGAATTTTGTGGTCATGAGAAATACACCAAACCTTCCCTATAGTCAACCATATCATTCATGAAAGGAAACCTGTCCCTTCACCCAAAGCCACCCAAGGTCTGTCTTTTCCTCGTGAAAAATGAAAATACTCGTACATCTGGCTATGAAAAGCCATACATACTGTCAAGTAACAGATACCTGCGGCACTGAAATGCTCTTCGCAAAAGGGCTTAAACACTATCTACATCGATTTATACTTGAAAAAAAACCTTCTGAACTGTTGCAGCCCAGGCGGAAATATTATATATAGTTTATATATAGTGTGAAGTATTATATATAATATTCATTTGTTTTATACAAAAAATGTATAAAACAAATGAATATTATATGTAATACTTCATACTATATATAAACTATATATGATATTTCCGCCTGGGAGATTAATCTCTTTGGTTGAAAATTTAACTGTTTTATTTTATTTTTGAAAAGTGATATTTTTACATTCTCATCCTAATGAGAAGGGGGAAAACACTGTTTTGACATAAACTTATTCTACACAAAACAACGTATACTGATCATATTTTTTCTACACGACATATTTTCTACAAACAGAATTTCCTACACGAAACTTAATATTGTTTAATACTGTTATTTTTTTCCTAGACAAAATATTTTCTACAGAGAATATTTCCTACACAGAATCAACTATTGTTTAATACTGTCATATTTTTCCTACATAAAATATTTTCTACGCATAATATTTGCTACACAAAATATTTTCTACATATAATACACAAAATATTTTCTAAACATAATATTTCCCACACAGAATTTAATACATAAAATTGAATAGTAATATTTTATTACAAAGATATGTTTGAAAGTTTGTACACAAAAATATTATGTCCAATATTTTTCCTACACAAAATATATTCTACAAAACATATTTAAAACAGTAAATAACATATGTTTTGCACAAAGTAGATCCTACATAAAATAATATGACTATAATTTTACTTTAAATATTCTTGCTGCTATATGCCAAATATTCTGAGTGAATATACTCAACACAGGCATATTCTATACAAAAATATCGAGTGTGAAACTTTTTCTACACAAAACATATTTTACACTAAGTGATTTAGGTGAACTTTACAATATATGTGAAAGATTTGATTTAGAAAATTTGCTTTATAGTAAATTGAAAATATCGAATGACCTCAATTTGTTCGCTTTCCGGAATAAGAAATTCTTTATTTTTTTATTTTTAAATCAGTCATCAATAACCTTTGCTCTCGGGATTTTGAAATTAACATGGGGTTTTAAATGGGAAAAGCTCATTTTTTGACAAAATTGAAAAAAGATGTACTTCTTATCACATTTTTGTAAATTAAAGTTCGGTCATTTTTTTGAATTTTTAGCAATATTTTACTTTTCATTAAAAATGAGCAATTGTTAATCAAATATTATAAACTAAACAATTTTAAACTGCATTATTTGAAATAAAAAGCCTTGAATCGTTCATATTTCAGAGTGTTAAAATAAAACTTGGTACGTCATAATTTTAATTGTTTCATTTAACAAATTTTTACTATGTAAGTGAAATTATTGAATTTTTATGCATAATTATCAATTTAGAAAAAATTTGAGTTAGTTTAAAAGATATTCACAAGTTTTGAGAAGATCCAAACTTAATTTCAAACTGGAAAAGATTTCGAAAAATAAAAAACTGAATTTAGGTTTTTCAAGACTTCGAAATAAAATTTTGAAGTTTTTTGAGGATATTTGAAGGCTTTGAGAACGTAAAAAAAATTTCTTAACTTTGCTGGGAAAATTTGAAATGATTTTTTATTTTGAAAAATTAATTTTAAGAGAATATTTAAAAAGATTAAAAAAATTTTTAATAATAAATAACAATTGAACAATTATTAATTTGGAAAATAATCGCGTAAGTTTAAAATATATTTAAAAAATTTGAAAAGATTAAAACATAATTTAAAACGTGAAAAAATTTTAAAACATTTAAAACACAATGTCGATTTTTGAAGATGACCAACACAAAATTTATAAGCTTTTTAAGCATTTTGAAAGGTTTTAAATTAATGAAAAATTAGTATCAAAATTTCTAGAAAAACTAACAATAATTTTTTTGTTTGAAAAATTAATTTTAAAAGAATATTTTATAAGATTTCTAAAATTTTCCGAAAAGAATCTGGATGATTTTAGGGTAATTTTTTTACATTTGCAGGATTTTCAAAAATTTTTAGGAAAAATCGTAGTTTCAAGATAATAAAATTATTATTAGATTTCTGTAAAATTTTTAAATGATTTTTTTCAAACAAATTTTTTAGAGAATATTTGAAAGGATTTCAAAACAAAGTTTAATGTATAAATTAGTGTTTCTAGCTTAAAATCGCTTAAAATTATATAATTTTTAAAATTAAAATTTCTTTTTATTCATTCTACAAGTCATAGTTTTCAAAATGATAGCGTGGATTTCTAATTTTTTAAATATTTTAACTGTACAATGTATAAAAGTTAAAAATTAAAATTTTTGAAGAATTTGAATCTTTTGATTTTAATGGTTGTGATCAATTCTTTCAATTCTTTCAATTACATTGTAAGAAGAAGGTTTCTTTAAAGTTAAAATGACGCATGTTAAATGATTTATTGAGCCATTTAGTAAAAAATTCCATTTGTTAGAGTAGATAATTTATTGTAAATTGTATTCATAATAATTATTAATGAATTATTTTATTACTATAAACAATTTTCCATGATTTTTTTATTTAATGATTACGAACCTAGAAAAAATTTTAAGAATTTATTAAGAAGAAGGTTAAGAATTTATCTTTTTTGGTTTAAAATTTTATTATTTTTTTTGCTCAAAATTGAATAACTTTGTATTAGCTGTGTTTGCTTCCTCATAGAGGAAGCATTAGTTATTTTTTTTAATAATAGACAAACCAAACTTTTCATTTTGATCAATTTAAAAATAGAAATTTACAAAAAATACAAAATTACAAAATAATACAAACAATTTTTTAAATACAAAGACAAATCAGACAAATCAAATTTTTTATCCGAAATGATAATTTTTCTAGCTGGAAAAGGGAAGGGAAAAGTTCTGTCGCACCCTATCCTTTTGCCAACTTTATGATTTAAAAAGAAATTGTCAGAATTATTCTATTTGAAAATTTATGATCAAAAACTATTTTCTATTCATGCGTCAACTTTGAATTATGTCGATGAAAAAAGTTTTTCTGTTAGCAACAGATGATTCAAATATTATAAATGAGCATAACTTCCTTAATCTTCAATAAAGTGTATTAATATTATAGATCCATCGATTTTTCTCGAATCAAGGAATCTTTTCCGTTCTTGCATCAATTGTAAATTATGTTAGTGAAAAAAGTTACCATAGCTTCCTTACTCTTCAATAAAATGTATCAATGTTATAGGTCAATCGATTCGTCTTGAATCAACACAACTTTTCTATTCTCGCATCAACTTTCAATTATGAGAATGAGAACATTTTTAGTATAAAAATCGATTTTAAAAATATATAAATTACGATAACTTCCCTACTCTTTAATAAAATGTATTAATATTGTAGGTCAATCGATTCGTCTCGAACCAAGGAATCTTTTATATTCTTGCATCAACTTTGAATTGTATTGAAGAAACAAGTTTTACTATAAAAAAACGATTTTCAAATTATATAAATTACCATAACTTCCCTACTGTTCAATAAAATGTATTAATTTTGTAGGTCAATCGATTCGTCTCGAACCAAGGAATCTTTTATATTCTTGCATCAACTTTGAATTGTATTGCAGAAAAAAGTTTTACTATAAAAAACGATTTTCAAAATATATGATTTACCATAACTTCCCTACTCTTTAATAAAATGTATTATTATTGTAGGTCAATCCATTCGTCTCGAACCAAGGAATCTTTTATATTCTTGCATCAACTTTGAATTGTATTGAAGAAAAAAGTTTTACTATAAAAAACCGTATTTTTAAATATTATGCACTACCATAGCTTCCTTACTCTTCAATAAAATGTATCAATGTTATAGGTCAATCGATTCTTTTTGAATCAACATAACTTTTCTATTCTCGCATCAACTTTAAATTATGAGAATCAGAAGATTTTTAGTAAAAAAATCGATTTTAAAAATATATAAGTTACGATAACTTCCCTACTCTTTAATATATATACCATTAAACCATTTCCCTTTCAGGGTAGGCGTGACACTACCCGATTCGGGTAGTGTTTCTAGGTTTTTCTTGTAGTTATAAATAACTACAAGTGTGGGCTCACCACACCCACGATGTGCCAACAGCACTCATGTCAGTATTCTTGAATGGTCACCCATCCAAGTACTAACCGCATCCAAGGCTGCTTAACTTCAGTGATCTGACGAGAACTGGGTTTTTCAGCGTGGTATGGCCGTTGGTAATAAAATGTATTAATATTGTAGGTCAATCGATTCGTCACGAACCAAGGAATCTTTTATATTCTTGCATCAACTTTGAATTGTTTTGAAGAAAAAAGTTTTACTACAAAAAAACGATTTTCAAAATATATAAATGACCATAACTTCCCTACTCTTCAATAAAATGTATTAATATTGTAGGTCAATCGTTTCGTCTCGAACCAAGGAATCTTTTATATTCTTGCATCAACTTTGAATTGTACTGAAGAAAAAGGTTTTGCTATAAAAAAACGACTTTTAAAATATATAAATTACCATAACTTCCCTACTCTTTAATAACATGTATTAATATTGTAGGTCAATCGATTCGTCTCGAACCAAGCAATCTTTTATATTTTTGCATCAACTTTGAATTGTATTGAAGAAAAAAGTTTTACTATAAAAAACCGTATTTTTAAATATTATGCACTACCATAGCTTCTCTCTAAATTTTCTCGAGTGAAATGTCACTCAATTCGAGTGAAAAATCACTCAAAGAACAAGTGAAAACCCCGCTTGTCTTATTCGAGTGAAACTTCACTTTTAGCTCGAGCGAATTTCCCACTCAACTCCTTCGAGTGAATTCTCACTCGAACAACAGCGAGATATCGCTCGAAGCGAGTGAAATAATGCAATCGATTTTCGAGTGAATTTTTTTCACTCGAGTCATTCGAGCGGTAAATACAACTCGAAAAAGAGCGAGATATCACTCGAAGCGAGTGAAATAATTCAAACGATATTCGAGTGAATTTTTTCACTCGAGCCATTCGAGCGGTAAAGAAAACTCGAAAAAAAGGAAGATGTCACTCGATTCGAGTGAAAAAAGTATTTTAATGCTGTAGTAATTTAATGAAAAATACAAATTCAGAATTACAAAACTTTATTTTCTACAGTAATATATTAATTCTAATATATTACAATTCACAATTAGCAAGAATAATTTTTTAGGTAATATATCAATTATAATATATTATAATGATTAAACATTAATGATGTATTAAAAATATGCAAACATTCCTTAAAATATATATCCAATCTAATAATGTTATAAATGTTCTTCTTATAATGCTTTCAAATATGTCACACATGGATTTTCAACCAAATAGTAGAATTTTCAATCAAGAAAGATAATTTTTTATGCGAAACACGCACGCGAGTGTTCGGACTGCTCGCTTTGTAGCTACGGAGCTGCTCGAGTCCGTTGCGCTCACTCAACCTCTCTCTCGACTCCTTGGACCTCATCTAGCTGTTGTTGGGGGGTTCTGAAAAAAAAGATGAGTATTAATATCTTATGAATGATGATCATGTAAATGAATTTTAGACTATGTCGCTGGTCGTAAGAAATTAGGCAAAGGGGTAAGAGTTTAGGTAAGAATTTAGGCAAAGTAAACTTTGATATTTTTGTTTACTAAATGTATTATTGTACCATAGTATAATTAGAATGTTTTAAAAATAAACTTCAATTAAAAGTGAACTGTATTTTCTGCATCGTTTTTTAACAAGAAATTTATTATTAAATTGCAAGAAATATTGTTCTTTTTTAAACTCATATGACATATATTTCTATAGCTATATAAAAATCCAATATTTCAAGGATGTTCCAGGGGTACACATAACATAAAAATGTAATAATGTTGAAAACGGTTTACAAAATCGAGAAAAATAGCCACATTGTTGAATATAACAAAATTTGAAAAAGAATCTAAGTATTCTTTGAAAAAAAATAGTTGAATGTATAACACAGGCCGACAAAATTTGTACCCAAATACCGGACTATGTGACCCCGAAGGATTTTGGTGTCCTAAAAATGAATCTGTTGTCTAAATTTTTCCTGTACGTCAGGTTTTTGAGATGTTCTAACCTAAAAGTGCAAAAATAGTTATTTTTAGCCATATTTGAGGCAATATAACATGATCAGCAATTTTTTTGCTAAAAAATGTTAACGCCATCGTTTAGTACTCCTTTTTATCTTCCATTTTTAATTTCGATCATCCCGAACTGATTTTTCCCCCGAGATATCGCACATTAACCATTTCAGTTCCACAATGAAAAACTAGCAAAGAAGGCTAAGGGAAACTGAACTGGTTAGTATGTAACATCTCGGAGGAAAAAAAATCGGTTTGAGATTATTAAAAATGTAAATGAAAGCTAAAAAGAAGTACTAAACGATAGCGTTAGCAGTTTTTTGAGAAGAAAAATTACTGATCGTGTGATATTGCGTCAAAGATGGCTAAAAATAGCCATTTTTGCACTTTAAGGTTAGGATATCTCAAAAACCTGACGTATAGGAAAAATTTTGAATGATGGATTCGGTTTTAGGATACCAATATCCTTTGGGGTCACATAGTCCGGTCTTTGGGTACAAAAAAGATGTCATTTTTTCGGCCTGTGTAATTTTTTAGTAAAAATGAGTTGTTTGGACTGTTGTGTTTTTTCTTTTGCTTAAGAAACCAATTGTAATTTTGATTTAATCTTTATCATTGACGGCTTATTTTGTTCTTAAAACTATTTATTTTATTATTTACAATTTCTTTTGTATAAATTTTGATTACGTACTCTCTAAGTCTGAATCAGTGAAAAGTCACTGATCGTCAGTGAAATCTCCCTGATTCAAATAGCTAGAATCCGGTCACTGACAACCAGTGAAAAGTTACTTATTCATTCAGTGAAAGTTTCACTTTTGAGAGTTGGAAGCACTGCACCACGTCAATTTAGCAGTCATAATAAAATGAGATTTTAGTAGATTTAATGAAATAATCATAGTAAAAACTTAACATCCATAAATGTGATCAAATATTGAAAAATGTGAAAAGATTTGATGCTTCTAAATGACAAAAAACCTCAGATATTTCTTTACTTTCAAGATTCGACTGTCATGTACACACCAGTCAAGTAAGTACTTTTTATACGAGCTAGAGTATATTTTTTCCACAGTAAATTCAGCACACTTATAGTCCGACAATTCAAAAATGTATTTCTTAAAAGAATTATTTTTGCTACTTAAGTAAAAGAATAACAACAACGCTTCACTTTAAAAGTTAGAGGTTATGTCCAACCACTAGTTGAATCAGTGAATTTTTCACTGATTCAGATTTAGAGAGTAAAACGTATAAGTTTTAATAAAATTTCCGCTAATGGAATCGTGGAGAATCTTTTTATGAACAAAATAAACCGTCAATGATAAATATTAAATCGAATTTACAATTTTTATCTAAAGCAAAAGAAGAAACAAAAAATTCCAATTAACTCATTTCAAATAAACAATGACGTATTCAACTGATTTTTTAGCTATGTGTAACCCTGGATGCCCTAAAAACGTAAAAAATGTTGAATACTTTCGGAGAAATTGATGATCTAACAGGTTGGCCAAACACTCTGTTCTTATAGATATTTTCCTACAGAATGATAAAAAATTATTCAAATTGGGGACATACAACGCTGATTTGTATAGTTTTGAGACTATATAATGTTAAAAAATATCATTATACCCAATCATGATAATGATAAATTCTCACCTTTCAAGATGTTTCCAGCATCTTCAGGAACTCCATATGCCTCCACTTAGTGCATTGATAATTTTTCGGGGCTGTCCAGCATATCCTACGCACAATAAAAAATATTTAGTATAGTAACTATATCAAGAATTTAAGAAGGCTTTATGATTAACTTACCCTTGGTAAAAAAGCCGAGAAAGAAGCCATATTCCTCGAGGAATCCCATTACTGACTCTTCCAAGTCACTAATTATCACTAAAAATCACTAATAAATCACTAATAATGTAATCACTTTTCAACTAAAACTATCAACTCATAATTTTTAAACTTTATAAGGTAATATTCACTTTAAATGTCACTTTTACAACATAGCGTCGGGTGCAAGCTACTTACTCACATCCAATATGGCCACTTATGGAGCGACACGGGGCGAGAACTGGGGAAACTAAAATCGCAACCGACCGTGCGGGCGGGATATTTAAATTTGAAATATTGTATTCATTAATGTTTTCAATAATTTGTAATACCGTTAATTGATATTATTACATACAACAATTGAAGTACACAATAACATCAATAAATGGCATTATAAATTATTGATATTGTTATACGACTATTGTTAACCAATTATCTTCTCTCTCGTCGCTCGGTACAAATTTCAAAAGGCTTTGTCACCGTTCCTTCTAATTAAAAAATAGAATAATAATAATATAATAAGGTGATTGCAAATTGTTATTTATATGGATAAATGAATTTAAAAATTCTGTCTCTAAATACATTAAAAGCACGACAATGATTTTTGCAGCAAATGTTTCTGAAAAGATATTGCACAAATTAAATAATTTGTGCCATAAATTCTAATTTACAAAAACTAGGTCCCCAATGCAATAAACACTTTGAGATTAGGTTTTACTCGCAGTTCATCGTAAGCAACTTTTCCCACACATTTACTACAAAAATGATTACCCTACTTTTAATGCATTTAGAGGCAGAATTTTCAAATTAATTTATCCATATAAAAAACAATTTGCACTTACCTTATTATATTATTATTCTACTTTTTAATTAGAATTCGTTGAAACGTGGCGGACATGGCTTTGCCAGTCCTGTCAGCCCAATACTATTAGTGCTACCATACTAAGGATATCAAAATTCACTACATTTTCGCTAATTGAATATTTTTAAAGTCTCTAGAAAGGACCCCAGATCGAACTGGGCCGGAAGTCAGATTTGTTACCGGAAGTTCCTATGCTAGCTTCACCCCCGTGCGCACCGAGGACTTCGCTCGTTCTTCGAGCGAAAAACACCAGGTATAGTGACTCACTCGACGATTTCGAGCGAAATTTTCCACTCGTTGTTTTCGAGCGAACACATTGACTCCGATCGAGTGAAATTGTGAAAATAATTCACTCGAACGGAGTGAAACTAGCCTCCACTCGAAGGATCGAGTGATATTTTCACTCGAGAAAATTTAGAGAGTTCCTTACTGTTCAATCAAATGTATTAATATTGTAGGTCAATCAATTCGTCTCGAACCAAGGAATCTTTTATATTTTTGCATCAACTTTGAATTGTATTGAAGAAAAAAGTTTTACTATAAAAAACCGTATTTTCAAATATTATGCACTACCATAGCTTCCTTACTCTTCAATCAAATGTATCAATGTTATAGGTCAATCAATTCTTCTTGAATCAACATAACGTTTCTATTCTCGCATCAACTTTAAATTTTGAGAATGAGAAAATTTTTAGTATAAAAATCGAGTTTAAAAATATATAAATGACGATAACTTCCCTACTCTTTAATAAAATGTATTAATATTGTAGGTCAATCGATTCGTCTGGAAGCAAGGAATCTTTTATATTCTTGCATCAACTTTGAATTGTATTGAAGACAAAAGTTTTACTATAAAAAAACGATTTTCAAAATATATAAATTACCATAACTTCCCTACTCTTCAATAAAATGTATTAATATTATAGGTCAATCGATTCGTCTCGAACCAAGGAATTTTTTATATTTTTGCAACAACTTTGAATCATGCTGAAGAAAAAAGTTTTACTATAAAAAACCGGATTTTCAAATATTATGCATTACCATAGCTTCCTTACTCTTCAATTTAATGTATGAAAGTTGAGGGTCAATCGATTCGACTCGAATCAACACATCTTTTCTGTTCCTGCATCAACTTTGAATTATGTGAATGAAAAAAGTTTTACTATAAAAAACCGATTTTAAAAATATATAAATTACCATAACTTCCCTACACTACAATAAAATACATTAATATTGTAGGTCAATCGATTCGTCTCGAACCAAGGAATCTGTTATACTGTTGCATCAACTTTGAATTGTATTGAAGAAAAAAGTTTTACTATAAAAAAACGATTTTCAAAATATATAAATTACCATAACTTCCTACTCTTTAATAAAATGTATTAATATTGTAGGTCAATCGATTCGTCTCGAACCAAGAAATCTTTTATATTCTTGCATCAACTTTGAATTGTATTGAAGAAAAAAGTTTTACTATAAAAAACGATTTTCAAAATATATAAATTACCATCACTTCCTTACTCCTTAATAAAATATATTAATATTATAGGTCAATCGATTCGTCTAGAACCAAGAAATCTTTTATATTTCTGCATCAACTTTGAATTATTTTGATGAAAAAAGTTTTACTATAAAAAACCGATTTTTAAAATATTATTAAGTGCTGAAAAAAAATGCAACAAATATTTTTAGAAATTCTCCCGTCAATTTCAAGTTATTATTGGGTAAAATAAGCCCTCCAAATTTAATTAATTTATCTGCAACCATTTTCAAGTTATCGTGTTCACAAAAAAGTGTGTCATTTACACATCCACATATCCACACAACCGCACATCCACACAACCGCACATCCACACAACCACACACACACATCCGGAAAATTGCTTAGAACATTGCATTAGATTTTTTTAAATTGACGAAGGTTCAATTAAATGAATTAAAAATTTTTGGAAAATGTTTTCATTAGAAAGCTTCCTCTATGAGGAAGCAAAAGAAGTACTTCTCATTACATTTTTGTGAATTAAAGTTCAGTCACCTCTTAGAGAATGTTCGAATAATAATTTCTACACATAAATTTATATTTTAAACCCCTCGATCTCTTTCTATTGTGCCCAGAAAATGCCCCAAAAAATTGCAATATAGCAGTTTCATGTAAAATTCATTCTAAAGACGGTAATTTTTGAAATTTTTTCAACATGAATTATTTTTTTTGATGAACGACAAGTTTCCAAGTATTAATCAACTAATTTTGAATTATTTAAACAATCATTATTTGTTCAAAGATTTGAAGAATAAATTATATTTCTTCTTTAACATATTTAGTAATTATTTAAATAATTTCCATTTGCTTAAACAATTGTTTTCTTTTTAATCGTAAAAAGTTATTATTTGAAGGAAATAATCACACACTCAACGAATCTTGAAAGAAATATATTTTTTAACGATTTTTTTTATATTATTATATTTTTATATTATATATTTATACTATATAAACAGTTAATCATCATTCACTTTCAACTTTCTTCATCTTTCCTATAAAAAGAAGCCAGTGGTATTAATTATTTAAATCATCACAAATTGTCTGTGACAAAAACTATTAATCTTAACATTCTTCATCGCCGACATTAATTTCAGAAAATAATAACTTTTCACAATTTACAGAATGAAAAAATTGTTGAAACAAATGAAAATTGTTTAAAGAATTGCCAAATATCTTAAACAAAAGAAAATTACTTTTAACATTCGGTAATTGTGGCATTAATCCCAGAAAAATAATAACCTTTTACGATTTACAGGATAAAAATTGTTTAAATAATTTCCAAATATGTTAAACGAGAAATGTTATCCTTGAAATTCATCCACTGTATCATTTATCCCCAAAATAATAATTTTTCACCATTTCCAGGCAACAAAAATGGTTTAAACAAATAATAATTGTTTAAGCAATTGAAAATTAGTTAAAACCTTATTATATATTGTTGTTTATATTCCCCCTCGAGGAAAAACTTATGTAAAATACGTTTTGTGTAGGAAAAGATTCACACTTAATATTTTTGTGTAGAATATGCTTTTGTTGAATATTGTCACTCAGAATATTTTCCATGTAGCAGCAACAATATTTAAAGTAAAACTATAATCATTTTATTTTGTGTAGGATCTACTTTGTGTAAAAAAAGTATTTTATTCACTGTTTTAAATATGTTTTGTAGAACATATTTTGTGTAGGAAAATAATTGGACATGGTATTTTTGCGTACAATGTTTTGAGAATATCTTCATAATAAAATATTACTACATCATTCTCTATAGAATGTCGAAAATATGTTGTACAGGAAAAATATTTGACAGAATAATTTTTTGTACAATATTTAAAAAATATTTTTAGGTTCAAATACATAATTACTATTTATTTCTGTGTAGGATATATTCTCCGTAGAAAATATTTTGTTTAGGAAAAATATAATAATTAATTCTGTGTAGGAAATATTCTGTGTTGAAAATATTTTGTGTAGGAAAAAATAACAGTATTAGAAAATTCTTCCATAAGTTTGTTAAAATTTACAAACTTATAAACGAAGATTCTTTTTTTTTTTTTCTTTGGAAACAAATATACAGTATAATGAATGTAGATCAATTAAAATGTATAAGGTAGGAAAGTTAGATTTTTTATGTTTCGTCCCGAACTGACTCACTGGACTCGTCAGTAATAAAAATTCATTCTAATGTTTATTTTTTCGAAAAAAAAAAATTTCGTTTATAAGTTTGTTAAAATGTACAGACTTATAAACGAAATTCTTTTTTTTTTTTTGGCTTGAAAAATATACATTATAAGTAAGGTTATGTGAATCATTCCTACCATATACATTTTAATTGATCGAAATTCATTATAATGTATATTTAAAAAAAAAAATGAATTTTCGTTTATAAGTTTGTAAATTTTAACAAACTTATAAACAAAAATTCCTTTTTTTTAAATATATACATTATAATGAATTTATTATTTTTTGAATCACTTTTTATTACTGACGAGTCCAGTGAGGCAGTTCGGGACAAGACATAAAAAATCTAAGTTTCCTACCTAATACATTTTAATTGATCTAAATTCATTGTAATGTATATTTTTCAAAAAAAAAAAGAATTTTCGTTTATAAGTCTGTAAATTTTGACAAACTTATAAACGAAAATTGTGTTTTTTTTTTAATGTACATTATAATGAATTTATTTTATTTTTTATTATTTTGTATTACTGACGAGTCCAGTGAGTCAGTTCGGGACGAATCATAAAAAATCTAACTTTCCTACATCATACATTTTAATTGATCTAAATTCATTAAAAAAAAAAAAAAAAAATTCTTTTATAAGTTTGTTAAAATTTACAAACTTGTAAACGAAAATTCTTTTTTTTTTAAATATACATTAGAATGAATTTAGATCAATTAAAATGTATAAGGTAGGAAACTTAGATTTTTTATGTTTCGTCCCGAACTGACTGGACTTGTCAGTAATAAAAAGTAATAAAAATAAATAAATTCATTATAATGTATATTTAAAAAAAAAAAATTTCATTCATAAGTTTGTTAAAATGTACAGACTTATAAACGAATTTTTTTTTTAAATATACATTATAAGTAAGGTTATGTGAATCAGTCCTACCTTATACATTTTAATAGATCTAAATTCATTATAATGTATATTTTTTTCAAACAAAAAAAATGAATTTTCGTTTATAAGTTTGTAAATTTCAACAAACTTATAAACGAACATTCCTTTTTTTTTAAATATATACATTATAATGAATTTTTTTTTTATTACTTTTTATTACTGACTAGTCCAGTGAGTCAGTTCGGGACAAAACATAAAAAATCTAACTTTCCTAACTTATACATTTTAATTGATCTAAATTCATTATAATGTATTTAAAAAAAAAAACTGAATTTTCGTTTATAATTTTGTAAATTTTAACAAACTTATAAACAAAAATTCCTTTTTTTTGTTGAAATATATACATTATAATGAATTTATTATTTTTTAAATTACTTTTCATCACTGACGAGTCCAGTGAGTCAGTTCGGGACGAATCTTAAAAAATCTAAGTTTCCTACCTTATACATTTTAATTGATCTAAATTCATTCTAATGTATATTAAAAAAAAAAAAGAATTTTCGTTTACAAGTTTGTAAATTTTAACGAACTTATAAAAGAATTTTTTCTTTTATTTTGAAAAATATACATTATAATAAATTTGATCAATTAAAATGTATAAGGTAGGAAAGTTAGATTTTTTATGTTTCGTCCCGAACTGACTCACTGGACTCTTCAGTAATAAAAAGTAATAAAAATAAATAAATTCATTACAATGTATATTAAAAAAAAAAAATTCGTTTATAAGTTTGTTAAAATGTACAGACTTATAAACGAAATTTTTTTTTTTAAATATACATTATAAGTAAGGTTATGTGAATCAGTCCTACCTTATACATTTTAATTGATCTAAATTCATTATAATGTATATTAAAAAAAAAATTTAAAAAAAAATGAATTTTCGTTTATAATTTTGTAAATTTTAACAAACTTATAAACAAAAATTCCCTTTTTTTTGTAGAAATATTTACATTATAATGAATTTATTATTTCTTTTATTACTTTTCATTACTGACGAGTCCAGTGAGTCAGTTCGGGGCGAAACATAAAAAATCTAACATTCCTACCTTATACATTTTAATTGATCTAAATTCATTATAATGTATATTTAAAAAAAAAAGAAAGAATTTTCGTTTATAAGTCTGTAAATTTTAAGAAACTTATAAACGAAAATTGTGTTTTTTTTTTTAATATACATTATAATGAATTTATTATTTTTTATTACTGACGAGTCCAGTGAGTCAGTTCGGGACGAAACATAAAAAATCTAGCTTTCCTACATTATACATTTTAATTGATCTAAATTCATTATAATGTATATTTTTCAA
>CAKNYM010046126.1:0-56336 GCA_932195095.1 Andricus curvator
AAAAAAAAATCAAAAATTGGTTAAGAATTGTCAGCTACAAGTTATTTTGAACCTCGTTTTTTGATTTCATCCCACTGTGCGGGGCTACAAAACCCTAAAAAGTTACTTATTATAGAAAAATCTGAAACAAGTTAGAAA
The DNA here is from genome assembly GCA_932195095.1 of Andricus curvator. NCBI lineage: Eukaryota > Metazoa > Arthropoda > Insecta > Hymenoptera > Cynipidae > Andricus > Andricus curvator. Next base: position 139 of record CAKNYM010046126.1, read on the forward strand.
AAATAATTATTTTTCTTACAAATAAGATTTTAAAAATTCATTGAATTTTTTAAAATTTTGGTAATATAAAAGGAGATAATATTATATGTATAAAAATTAAATACATGCATTTTCAAAATATTGATAAAATAACAAAAATAAAATAAAAAAGACAAAACTCAAATAGGGAACCTCTAAATCATATCCGATTTTGAATTTTTTTCTCAGAAATTTGTTGACTAAAAAGGTACAACTTAGACCTACGTACGTCTTTAGATCCCAGAATAATTTTTTTAATCACCCTTATATACAAGTGTACACTTTTAAAGTGGAAGCAATACAAATTGAACACTTTTTAGGGTTTCGCAGCCCCGGGCAGGAACCCTTATAGTATCGGTCGGGTGTCCGTCTGTCCGTCGTACTTTTCCAAGGAGGGGAAGGGGTCTGGGAAGGGGAAGCATGGAAAGTGAGGGGAAATTATTGGAGGGAATTAGGAGCAGAGAAAAGAAATGAGTGGAGGGAAAGTAGAAGAAATGAGCGGGGATGAAGTAGGGGTAGTAATGGGAAATGAGGGCAGGGGAATTAGAAGAAGTGAGGGGAAATCAGGGAAGAAAAAGTAGGAAAAATGAGGGAAGGAAAAATAGGAAAAATAAGACGAGGGGAAGCAGGTGAAGTGAGAGGAAATATGTGAAGTAGGGGAAATGAGGAAAAATAAGTAGAGGAGAGTAAGGGAAATGCTTGGAGGGAAACTAGAGGTGGTCAATATAATGAGGGGAGCAGAAGTAAGGGAAATTAAGGAGGGGAGTAGGAGAGGTGAATGTAAGTGAGGGGAAGTAAATAATTAGAAATAAGAGAGAGAGTAGGGTAGGGGAAGAGATGGTTGGGGAAGGGATGTAGGGGGAGTGGATTGTTAGCTGGGGGAGTGAGGAGAGGGGAAGTGGAGAAGGGAGAATTTGAGGAATGGCGGCGAAGGGTGAAGTGAGGAGAGGGAAAATATAGGAAGTGATGGGTAATAAGGTGAAGGAAAGTATGGGAAATTAGGGAAGAGAAGTAGAGAAAATGAGATAAGGGGGAGTGAGGATAGTGGGAGCAATGGGGGGGGGGGGGGAAGCAGGTGAAATGAGTGGAAATAAGGGAAAGGAAAACATGTGAAGTAAGAGGAAATAAGGTGAGGGTAAGTAGGTGCAGTAAAGGGAAATTAGTGGAGGGAAGTAGAGAAAGTGAGGGCAGGGGTAGTAGGGGGAGTGAGTATAAATGAGAAAAAGTAGGGGAAATGATTCGAAATGAGGGTGAGTAGGGGAAGGGAAGCGAGGGTTGGTGAATGGAAGTAGGTGAAGGGATGTAGGGGAAGGGGAGTGTAAGCCGTGAAAGCGAGAAAAGGGGGAAGTAGGGGAGGAAGTAGTTGGGATAGGAGGGCGTAGGGTGAAGAGAGGAGAAGGGAATGTAGGGTGAGTAGGGGGGAGTATAGGAGGGGGAGGTTTTAACGACTTAATTAACGTCTTATTTGGCCACGAAACACTTTTTTGTAGGCTCGCGACGCCTACTTTGACTAATTTTTAATTTCAGGCCTAAAAACTTGAATAATTTTAGTACCAAGCATTAAAAACTGAAAATGTATGAATTCAATAATTTAAACGTTTTAAAATTAAGCAATTTCAAAGCTGAAAGTATGCAAAATTAAATTATTTTGAATTTGAAGCGCTTAGAAGTGTAAAATGTTCTTTGAAGCATTAAATATTGGACAATAATATTTTTAATTCAAGACCCAAAAAATTAAAAAATTGAAAACTTCTGTTTTAAAGTTTCAAAAATTTTTTATTCCGGGAAATCAAAATTTAAAAATTAATTGAAAATGCTTTTTAATGTTATAAAATAATAATCTTAATAGTGCCCATTCACAAAATACGTGATACATTTTCAGGACCCCCCCCCCCCCACACTGCGTGATGATTCTTCTGTTGTACTTAACATGGAGAATGATAATTTCAAATACACCGCCTTCCCCGCTAACCCACTCCTGAACGTATCACATATTTTGTGAATGATTCCATTTCCATATGATTTTTATCATGATTAATTAATTTTAAACAGATTTTTTTAAACAATTTCTCATGGTTACTACTTGGGTAAATACAAATAAATGAATTTTCCCAGGTTTCGAGCATATTATAATAGTCACATTTTAGGATTTACAATTGCACAATTAATGGGATTGATAGATGTATTAGCAGTACCTTCCATTTTAAAGGAAAGTACCTGTTTATTCAACCTAATTTATATGACTACTGGTATCTTTATAATTATTTTATTTATATTATTTTATTTATTTAAAACAATTGAATACTAATAATGACAGAAAATTATTTTTACCCTTAGGTTTTGATTTTCACGAAAAAAAGCGGTATTCCTTGTACGGCATTTAGAAGATATGCAATGACGGTTCTGCACACATACGCCATATCCACTGAAGATATAGAAAACCCGAAATCAAAGTAATTATTATTATTACTAATGATAATAATCTTCAAATTCGTTCATTGACTTATCGCATGTTTTTATCTCTTGACTTTAGTTACCGCTCAGTTTGAAAGTTTATATTAGTATACTTCCGTTTGACATCTTATAATTATATAAAATTCAGTTCCCACTTGAAGTTGTTGCGATTGAATGGAAATTCTTCACTTTAAATTAGAATATCAAATTCGTATCATGTTAGGTCGACATAACAATAATTTTTATCTGACTTTAGGATTATCTAAAAATAGATGCAATATTGGAAGTTACTTAAAAAAGGAACTAATTACTATGAGTTATATGAATTTGACCTTCCGGTATACGGAAACGTATGTTAAATATGTAAAAAATTATAAAAATATCCAAAAAAGTCAATTCTAAATCTTCAAAATTGAACTATTTCAAAAAAAATGATTCAAAATTGTATCATTGTCTATTAAACACATTGAATATTGAAGTCTACAATTGTAAATCTTCAAAATTGAAGAACTTTGACTTGTAAATCTTCAAAATTAAAGAATTTTAATTTACAAATCGTTAAAATTGAAGAATTTTGAATTGTAAATCTTTAAAATTGAAGAGCTTTTAATTTGTACAATTAAAAATTCTGTAATTTTGATGCTCAACATGTGGAATCTCAAATTATTCAAATTTAAGCATTTTTATACATCTTTAAAATTAAAGAGTTTTCAATTGTAAAGCTTTGAAATTGAAAATTTTTTAATTGCAAATCGTTAAAACTGAAGAAATTTCAATTATATACCTTCAAAATGGAACTACTCGTATTCCAAAAAATGAATTACAAATTACATACCTTTAAAATATAAATCTTTGAACTTAAATAATTAACAATTTTATATTTTCACAATTCCAGAATTTTCAATTGTAACTATTCAAAATTGAAGAGTATTTAATTTTGATAATTTAAATTGAAAATTATGCAAGATTCAAGTTTTGCAATTTAAAATTCTGTAATTTTGATGATTTATATTCGAAATTTATACAAATAATTTGAAAGATTTACAATTGAAATCTTGACTTATGATCTTCATAATCATCCAAATTCAAGAATATTCATTCATATATCCTTATAATTTCTAGAACTTTAAATTGTAAATCTTTAAAATTAAAAAGTTTTTTATTTTGACAATTTACAATTAAAAATTCTGTAATTCGGATGCTCAACATCTGGAATTTCTTCAAATTGGAAGATTTAGAATTGAAAACTTGAATTTTTATTTCCAAAATCATTCAAATTTAAGAATTTATGTTTATGCGTCTTTAAAATTAAAGAGTTTTCTATTGTAAAGCTTTGAAAGTGAAAAATCTTAAATTGCAAATCGTTAAAATGGAAGAAATTTCAATTGTGAATCTTCAAAATTGAACTATTCCCAAATTTGTTTTCGTAATTACATAAACCTTTCAATTATAAATCTTTGACATTTAGTAGTTATCAATTCTATATTTTCAAAATATAGAATATATATTGTCAATAATAGAAAAATTGTTGCAATCGCCTAATTTGTATAGAATAAAATGAGCTAAAATGTTCCATCATGATACAATAAACAAACAAAAATTTTATAAACAAATTATTTGTTGAAAGTGTGTTTTCTATCATTTTCAATAAATTTAAGTTTTTTAAAGTTATATTGCAAGAAATTTGGAATGCATTATTCAGGCATTTATCGACAGAAAAATACTTTTTTTTCGATTTCAGTTCTTTCAATTAGGAGCTTCATGATAATTTCAGCAGAATACATAATTAGTTCTTAAATTTTATGTTTTTTTTAAACAAATTTAATCAACAAATGCATTATTCAGGCATTTATCGACAGAGCCACTGTTTTTTTCAATGTCAGTCCTTTTAATTAGAAACTTCATGATAACATCATCAACATTCATAATTAGTTGATAAATTTTATGTTTTTTTAAACAAATGTAATAAACAAATGCATTATTATTATTTCAGCAACATGCATACTTAGTTGATAAATTGTATGATTTTTCCAGAACAAATTCAATAAATAAATGCATTGTTTGGGCATTTGTCGACAAAAAAAAATTGTTTTTTTTCAATGTCAGTCCTTTCAATTGGGAACTCCATGATAATTCCAGCTACATTCATGATTATTTGATCAAGTGTATGAAAAATGCACGAATAATGCATTTATCTATTAAATTTGTTTCTAAAAAATAAAATAATAATAATATAATTTTAAGAAATGAGTTTCTTTCAGATTCTTTTCAAGTATTAATACAATTCGATGGAAACACTGCATGGCTTCCAAATTATGCCAGAAGGCTAATCATCCAGAAATCACAAATAGGGATTTAGCTTTAACGCAATTTGGATTTTTGGGTTATATTTTAATTAGACCTAAGGAATTTGGGTTTGGGTATGATCCTGATAAACAAGAAGCTGCAGTGCATTTTTGGAGAGTCATTGGGCATCTGATAGGCATACCTGATCGGTAATATTTTATTTACAGGTTCACTCAGAAAACGATTTGGTATCATCAATATGGTTATTATATGAAAAACAAAATATTTGGTTGACCTAACAAAAATTGTTGGTTAGTTGAACCAAATGTTTGGTTGGTTTAACCAAATCTTTTGTTATAGATGGAGTATCTGGTTGATTTACCCCCAAAAATTGTTTAGGTCAATGAAATATTTTGTTGAATCAACAAAAATTTGTTTGATTCAACCAAATTTTCAGGTTTACCCAAGAAAACAGCTTCCTTAGTATTTATAGAAATCTTTTATATAAGAAATGTCGAGCTATTTGCAGTTGAATGAGCTATTTGAAATTGAATATTATAAATTAAAAGAAAAAGTATTTTCTCAACACAGGTTGAATATTTGTCGAAAAAACTTAGCTGAAACAACCCAACTTTGTAAAATAATTATGCAGGAAGTGATGACGAAACATGTGATAGAAAATCCCCCCCATTTTCGAGAAATGTCATCAGTCATGTTGGAAGGAATAGCATGCATAGATTTTACTACTAATGTGGAATCTTCATTGGCATTTTGTTATAAATTACATGGAGCGCCATGTAAGTTAACTAAAATGAGTATATTTTTTATAAACTTTTCTTTTCGTCTTTTCTCTCTTTTAATTATGGGTCTTTTTTTTAGATGAAAAGCTGACTTTTTTAAGCTGGTTGAATTTGAAATACCACGAAATGATCTTTGTTTTCTGTAGTGAGTACACTTTACATATTAATTTATTATGAATAAAGAAGTCTTTTTCCTTTTCTTAAAAACCTGTTGTGACGAGATCTCACATACATTTCTCTCGAAGAAGTGAAAATGTTTTTAAGCATTTTTAAACGTTTCAAGAGAATATTTTTCATGATTTTTTTATTTTGAAAAATGAATTTTGAGAGAAAAATGAAAAATATGATTTTCTAAAATTTTGAAACAGATTTCCAAAATTATAAAAACAAAATCTAGAAGATTTTAGATGAAATTTTTTAATTTTGTATGATTTATAAAATAATAAGGAAAAATTTGAATTATTTTAAAAGATATGTAAAAGTTTTAAAAGAATGTCCAAAATAATTTAAGATTTTAAAAGATTTCAAAAAAATTAAAAACAAAACTTAGATTTTTGAAGATTTCGAAATAAAAATTTGAAACTTTTTAAGGATTTTAATAGGCTTCAAAGTAATAATAAAATTTTTGTAAGATTCCTTAGAAAATTTAAAATGATTTTTCATTTTGAGAAAGATTTCAAATCATTTCGAAAAATTTCCAAATTTGTCAAAAAAGAATCTGGAGGATCCTAAGACAATTTTTTTAATTTTGCATTGATTTTTGCAGATTTTTAACAAAAACATGAGAAGTTTTTTAAGAATTTTGAAAGATTACAATAGTATAAACAAATTTGCTTAAGCTTCCAAGGAAAATTTCAAATGGTTTTTATTTAAAAAAATGTGTTCTTAGAGAATATCTAAAAAGATTTTAAGACATTTCAAAAGATTTCCAAAATAGTTGAAAAAAATCTTCAAGAGTTTAAGTCAATTATTTTATTTTGCAGCATTTGAAAGTTTTTTTAGTAAAATGCGAATCATATCAAACGATGTTTAGACGTTTAAAAAACATTTTTAAATGATTAAAAATTTTAAAACATTTTATAACATTTTAAACAAAATGTAGATTTTGAAGTTTTTTAGAAAAGAAGCTTTTTTTTAGAATTTTGAAACGTTTCAAGAGAACACAAAATATTTCTTAAGATTCATAGGAAAATTTCAAATGATTTTTTTTTTTTGAAAGATGAATTTTAAGAGAAAAGTGAAAAGATTTCAAAACATTTGAAATAATTTCCTAACATTTTAAAAAAATTCGTGTTTTCTAGAGAATAAAAAATTTTTCTTGACATTCCTAGGATAACTATAATGCTTTCTTATTTTCAAAAATTGATTTTAAGAGAAAACTGACAAAGATTTCTGAAATTGTCCAAAAAAATCTGGAAGATTTTAGAGCAAATTTTTTTTATTTTGCAGGATTTAAAGCAAAATAAGGAAAAATTTGAATTATTTAAAAAAGTATTTAGAAGTTTTGAAAAAATGTCAAGAATAATTAAAAATTTGAAAAGATTTCAAAAAATTTAAGAGAAAATGTACATTTTTGAAGATTTCTAAATAAAATGTTGAAGTTTTTTTAAGATTTTGAAAGTTTTCAAGATAATAATAAAATTCTCGACGCTGCAAAATTCGCGAAAAAGAAAATATTCGAAATAGAAAATTTCTGAAATTATAAAATTGCCGACAATTTAAAATTCTCAAATTGGAAAATTCCAGAAAAATAAAATTCCTGACAGTTTATAATATTAGCGAATTTGAAAATTTCTGAATCTAAACAATTAAAAAGTTGTTTCAATAATAAATAAATAATGGAATGAAAAATATGTTCAGCAAAGAACAGTACTTTATATGATTTATTATTTTATTATTTCACAATTTTTCAATTGTTCAGATTCGAGTAATTTTAGAAGATATTTAGAAGTTTGCAAAAAATTTTAAAAATAAATTAAAATTTGGAAAAAGGTATCAAAACATTTTTCCAGAATTTTGAAAGGTTTTAAAATAATAAACAATTGTTTTGTTTAATCCCTGGGAAATTTTTTAATGATTTTGATTTTATAAAATTAATTTTAAGGGATTTCAAAAGATTTATGACATTAAAAAAAAAGAATCTGTAAGACTATAAGACAATTTTTTTTTAATTTTGAAAGATTTTGGAAATAATTTAAGTCAGTTTTAAAAATATTCAGGAATTTTGGAAGAGATTAAAAATATTTAAAAACTGAAAGATTTCCGAAAATTTATCAAATATTTTTTTTCTTCCCAACTTCTACAAGTCCTAAATATGTTTTAAACTGTCTCGAATTGTTTTTGAAAATTTAATAAATTCTGTAAAATATAAAAACTTTCTTAACAATTTTGTAGATACTTTTTCGACAAATCAGAAATTTTCAAAAAACTTTTTGAAATTTCTGAAGAAAGCTAGGAAAATTATATTTATATAAACTCAAAAACGAATAAAGAAATGAACTTAAAATCTGAATGGTTGTTCGAAAATTGTATTTTGCATCACATTTTTGTTTAAATGCAACTTTTTAGTTGAAAATTAACCTGTTTTGTTTGAGGATTCAAATTTTTTTGAATTTCGTCTTTTTTAGATGAATCAAACTCTTTTTGACTTAAAGTTAAAATCTTTTTAGTCAAAATATTATTACATTTATTTTTTGCATTAAGTTTTTTATTTCATTCATTTATTGGCTATTACATTTTTTGTTGAGAATTCATGTTTTTGTTTGAAAATTCAACTACTTGGTTAAAACTTGAACTGCTTTTTTACAAATTCATTTTTTTTATTTAAGATTAATCAATTTAGATCAAAATTCATCTCTTTTTTTGATGAATTCAACTCTTTCTGATTCAAAATAAAATATTTTATAGTTGAAATGTCAAAGAATTAATCTTTTTTGCGTGAAAATTCAACTACTTGGTTAAAGGTTTTAGTTAAAAATTCATCTCTTTGGTTTACGATATAACTATTTCGTTATTTGAAAGTTTGTCTTTTTTGGTAGAAAATTAATTTTCTTGGCAGAAAATTGATCTATTTGGTTTAAAATTCAACTATTTAATTGAAAATTCACTTGTTCGATAAAATGTCATATTTTTGGATTAAAAAATTTAACTCTATGTAGAAAATTCGTCTCTTTAGGAAAACATTTAATCCTTTTGGTTGAAAATGCAACTGGTTGAAAATGAACCTTTTTTTATGAAGGATTCAACAATTTTGTTGAAAACTGTTTTTTTATGAATTCAACTGTTTCTTTGAAATTTAAATATTTTTTGTTCGAAATATGAATTATGTATTACATTTTTCGTTGATTATTAATCTGTTTTGTTTGACGATTCATTTTCGCCAGAAATCGAAAAACTACACGCTCGTGGCGCACAAAAATTAAATTTTTATTTACATTTTAATAATATTTGAAAAAATTAAAATTTCAAATCATTCTAATTCTAATTATAAATTGTTAAATATTTTGAAAGAATAAAAATTTTTAATCACGATGATGCTAGTTATATTAAAATTTTGATTTATATGTTTTCAGGGACACCAATCATCGGTTCTTTTACAAAATCATTCTACAATTTCATGTTAAAAACTATATTTTGGATTATTGATGGATATCCCTTGATAGCATGGTTCAGATTTGGAAAAGCAGATACACGATTTGTCCTCTATCCACATGTTCCATCATGAAAAAAAATACTTAAGTGGACTGTACTTAAAAATTTAATAATAATTTATATTAATATTTAATAATTAAAATTTACTGCTGAAATATTGTAGGAATACAGCGGTTCTGTTCTCAACTAAAATCAACTTGATTCAGGAACTGTGCGTCAGATCGAGCTGTCTGTTCAATCAAGCGCTTTCACAAACTAGATAAAATGTAATAAGCACTGATGCTAATTGATTTAAAACTTCGTTATCAGTTAGATTACTTAGCCAATTAAAATACTTTCAAAAGAAAAGAAAGTAATAGAAATTTAAAATTACTGCTTTCTTTCTCAAAATTAAAAATAAATTGAATTATTATTAATGTTTAATCTTGAAAAACCTATATTTTTATTTTTTTATTGATTTTAGGGGTAATATTTTTAAGTAAGATTATAAAATAGTAGCACTCGTTAAGAACATTAATATTATTTTACGATATTCACTTTAAAATTTAAATGAGTAAAGTTTCCAAATTTTCTGGAAAAGAATATTTAATTAAAAGCCAAATTCAGATATTTTGGCATTATCGACGTTTTCGTTTTTGATTTTTCTATGGAACAAAAGAATTTTTGACGATTTCATGAATTCTACCATTCCCCTATTCCTCTCTTTCCCCCTTTTTGAATAATTGCTCTTGTTGTCCCCTTTTTCAAGAAACTTTCCCTTTTTCTCATTTATTTCACTTAAATTCAAATTGAATTAATAGAACACAATAAGAAAATCCAACCATTTTTCGTTGAAAGTTAAATCTTTTTAATTGAAAATTTGACTATTATATTTTTTGTTCACAATTAATATCATTTGGTTTGAAAATTCTACTATTTGGTTGTAGATTTAGCTATTTTGTTAAAAATTCATTTTTTTTCAGTTGAAAACTAATTTTCTTAACTGAAAGTTGAACTAACCTATTTTTGCCAAAAATTGATTGTTTTTAGTTGAAAATTCTACTATTAAATTTTTCATTGAGAATTCATTGTTTTGGTTAAAAATTCAACTACTTGATTGAAAGTTGAACTATTTTCTTGAAAATTCATTTTATCGGTTTAAGATTTCACTATTCTACTGGAAATTATTTTTCTTTACAATTTATTTTTTAACTGAAAATTTAACTATTCCATTTTTGGTTGAAAATTGATCATTCTACTTGAAAACTCCACTATGTATTACATTTTTCATTCAGAATTAATATTTTTAGGGTAAAATTCAACTACTTGGTTAAAAGATGAACCATTTTGTTAAACATTCATTTTATTGGTTGAAGATTAGACTATTTCGTTGAAAAATCGTCTTTTTTATTTGAAAATTAATTTTTTAAACTGAAAATTTACCTATTCCATTTTTGAATGAAAATTGATCGTTTTTCCTTGAAAATTCAACTATTCGGTTGAAAACTTATGTATTTTATCGCAAATTCTTCTATTCGGTAGGAAGATAATCTTGTTGATTGAAAATTCAACTACTTGGTTGAAAGTCGAACTAATTTCGTAAAAATTCATTCTATTGGTTGAAGATTATTCTAATAAGAATTTGTTTTCTTTTTTGTTGACTATTCATTTTTTAACTGAAAATTTAATCATTGCATTTTTGGTTGAAAATTGACCGTTTTAGTTGAAAATTCAATTATAAAATTTTTCATTTAGAATTCATATTTTTGGATAAAACTCAACTAGATAGTTGAAATATTTTGTTAAAACTTAATTTTATTAATTAAAGATCCATCTCTTTGGTTGCAAAGTTGACTATTTATTTTAAAATTAGTTTTCTTGGGTTGTAAATCAATTTTTGTTACTGCAAATTCAACTATTCCATTTTTAGCTGAAAATCCAATTGTTTTTGTTGAAAATTAACCTTTTTGTTTAAAATTAGTATTTTTGGGTTAAAAATTGCATTGTTTTGTAAAAAAAATCGCCTTTTCTGTTAAAAATTCTATTATTCTGGTAGAAAATTTAGCTATTAGGTTGAAAATTACATTTTTGGTTGAAAATTCATAATTTAGGGTAGAATATTTTACTGGTTTGTATAGAATTCGCCTTTTTGGCATCAAAATTCAACAATTTGATTGACATTTTATTTTCTTGAATGAAAAATCGCTTTTGATTGAAAATTCATCTCTTTTGGAAGAAATTAAATCTTTTTTGGTTGAATGTGCAACTGCTTTCTTAAAGATTAATCTGTTTTGGTTAAGGATTCAAATATTTTGTTAAAAATTCGTCTGTTTTGGTTGAATCGTTAAGAATTATTCTTTTACATTAAAAATTCAACTGTCTTTACAAAAATTCGTCTTCTTGGCTTAAAAACATAACTATTTCGTTGAAAATATAACTGTTGTTAGTTGAAAAGTCAACTATTTGGTTGAAAATTTAGCTTTGCGTTATTATCTGTGACGAAGAATGGGAGGGGTGGAAAAATTTTTCAAAATAGGGTGACGTAGTTTTTGAACGAACCCTTATTGTATTTTATATTTATTATGAAAAAAAAAATTTTCTGAGGAATGAAAAAGAGGATTTTTTATTGCAGAATGAGTCATTGCTCTTTATTATTTATTGTTTATTGTTCATAAGCCACATTAGGTTTTTATATAGTTCACTATATTCATTTTATCCAAACGAATAAATTTGATGCTTAAATTATTAATGTATTTCAAATATTAAGAACTTTTTCTCTTATTAAATTATATATGATAAGGATATATAAACGTTCTATTGAATTATATTAACTAAATTCCACCCCGAGTTTGAAAAAATTTAGTTTACATTTTTCGAGTTATTATAAAAAGTGTACTTTGGACACACACGCATACATGGACATTATTTAAAAATCTCATTTTTGGACTCCTGCGGAGGAATTTCAAAGAATCATGAACAAATCTGAAATACTCTTTCTAAATATTTGTTTAGCTACTTTAGACCAACCGTTCCATTTTCAATGTCTCTCTTAAGTATACATTTGCCATCATCATCGTTATCAAAAAATCCTTAGTTCCTACTGGAATTTTCGAAAATGTATCATGGATATGAACCATCCAAAGTTCCCGATGTCGGTAAAAGGGCTCTTCATTAGGCTCGACTTACCCCTATTTATTTTTTCTCACCCTGGGACTTTTTTTGCCTCATAAGTAGAGATTTAGTGATAATTTCTCAAAAAGGATGTTGCCTAAAGAAATTGTCATGCTGGTAAGGAGATTCAAAGCCCTGGTCGGAATTTTTCTTGGTTCGCGTGATTCTACCGACATCTTCGATTCTAGAAGCTTGCGTGCAAGACTGATCCATTCGCGTCTTTTATATATATGTATAATTGTATACGTATATGTACATGCGTGTGTATATGTATATGTATGCACATATAGATATATAAATTCTTCTGTCCCTCGACCCTGTCGTTTCCTCGGTTCCTCTTACCTCCTCGTTCAACTCCAGCTCGTTTCCCCTCATCATCCCTTCTCCATCTTAGCTCATCACCAAACCCTGACGATGCACCAGCAACGAGTAAATTTTTTCTTGGCGAGAGCGAGACCAAGAGAGAAAAAAATCCATCGAGAGGACAACTACACTGCCGATGCCGCACAAATAGAAGAAGTATCAGCTGCAGTTCGGATAAGTCACCTCTCACTTTTCCGAGTCGAAAATGTCGAAATAAAAGTTTTGAAGACCTTTTCCGGGTTCAATGTTTGACAGTAACGCGTTACTCGGAACGTTACATTTTCTTAGTAACGGTAACAGTAACGCGCTACTTATTTTAATAAGTAACGGTAACGTTAACACGTTACAATTTTATGGTAACTACAATGCAAAGTAACGTACGTTACTGTACGTTAACTTACGAAACTTGTTAACGGTATTTACATTAAATTATAATTGTTCACTTGCACCCACTGTGCTGTACGGTAGCGAAACCTGGACCTATCAAGAAAAGGATAAGAGTCAAGTTGAATGTATGCGGTAAAAGCTAACGGACAAAGTCAGTAATGAGAGGATTCTCAAAGAATGTAGTGTAGAGGAAACACTGTTTGAAAAAAGAGTGAAACAAATTTTTTGAGATGGTTTGGGCATGTTGAGAGAATGAAAGAAGAACGACTTGCGAAACAAGTATATTTAGGTAAAGTAAATGGTAGCGTACCCAGAGGCAGACCGAGGAAAGAATGGTGGGAATGAGTGAATGAGAGCCTGAATCGAAAAGATATAAAAAGCCACAGAAACACAAGATAAAATATATGGACTTAAAGGAACCTAAGTACTAAACTGCCGTCCTGATGAAGAAACAATACAATGGCATTTGAGAAGAACCGAGATATTCAATAAAACGCGTTTGCATCTGTACCTTTTAACGCATGAGAGTTTTTCAAAAAAAATTCTGTTCCTAGGTAAATCGGCCATGCTCTATTCATTAAAACAAAAAAAATGGCAAATTCCAATTATTTATATGCAACACTGTAGATATACCATTATTTTCATTTCATTTCCCTTTCAGGGTAGGCGTGACACTACCCGATTCGGGTAGTGTTTCTAGGTGGATAGTTTTCTTGTAGTTGTAATAAATAACTACAAGTTTGGGCTCACCACACCCATAATATGCCAACAGCACACAGTATTCTCGAATGGTCACCCATCCAAGTACTAACCGCGCCCAACGCTGCTTAACTTCAGTGATCTGACGAGAACTGGTTTTTTCAGCGTGGCATGGCCTTTGGCTAGATATACATATGCTAGATATTAATGCACAAAGTCGCCGAGAATCCTTACTAATAAACACATCTGCGCATATGTGCTGCCGAATACAGGAATCAGCCTTCAGGAACCCCGAGTTTCCTGCTGGAGAAACTAAACAACTACAAATTTTCCAAAAATTGATAAAGGAGTAAAATTATGATGTAATTATTAATTAATTATTGAATTACAATTAATTTTTAAGTTTTGTAATACAAAATGTATCAATAATACAAAAGTAATTAATTTGATATTTTGATCATTAAAATCATAATTGTGTGAGCACCAAATAAAACAAAAGAGTGTACAGACTTTGGTCAAATTATTAATTGTTTATTAAAACCATTTAATTTCGCTTAACAGTGTCATTAACACACCTTATGACTGACAAACATATACAAAAAATTCTAACAATAAATAATATCCATTAAAGGAAAAGATTTTTAATATGTATGTGAATTTTACAGATTTTACTAAATTTAACTCGACATTTTTTTATATATTCTATAAATGTTAAGATGGGTTTGAATTAAATTTTTTAGTTCACTAATTCGAATTCTAAACCAAAAATTCTTTTTATAAAAAATTGTTTGTAACGAAAAACGGTTATTATTTGGAGTGGTTCGGTAGACCAAGTAAATAATTTCCTTGTTGCAAATGATAATCTGAGATCTGTCAGTTGAATATACATTGAGGTTAAAATTCTTCATTAAAAAAAACTAATATCCAAAAAATCATTCCCCAACTCCATTTTGAATTGAATCTTCCCATTTGTTCAAATATACTGAAAAATGTAGTTTATATGATCATTTCTCAATTTTTTAGGTAAAATTATTGATTTTTTCTTTATATGAAAGAATTTAAGAAACTATACCACTGCAAAGACTAGAGATAAAAATAAATTATTTACAATAATATATTATAGAACACAACTGATATTTATTATTAAATATAATCGATTTATATATATATATATATATATATATATATCGATTTATTATAATATAATCAGTACAAATAAAAGATATTTGTATTAGAACAGTAAGTTTGAAAAAATCAAAATAAGCTTGGAAAAGTCAGAATAATATTTTCAAACTATGTGAAATTAAAAAATACTAAGACCTAACGTTTACATTTTCATTTTTTTAATTCATGAAATCTGAACTGAGTAAATAGCATTTCAAAATAACACGGTGAGCCTCAAACAACTTCAACTTAAACTTCTTACTCAAAGTCAGTTCTTTGCAGGATTTAATTCTCTGATGTTGCCTGAATATTTCAAGTGAAAAATGAAAAAAGCGATTAAGCCCTTTTTTGAAAATTGATATTTTGATTTTGTGAGATTATCCTTTTATTTAAAACTTTTAATTATGTGCACACTATTATACATAAAATATGTAGTAAAAAAGTTCTCACAAACATTTCTGTCAAACAAAAACTGGGTCTTTTATAGAGGTTTTTGTAATTCAAATAGTGCTATAAACACCTCTACTATACGGGACCCACTTTTTGTTTGACATTAAATTTTAGTGAAACTTTTTTACTACATATTTAAGGTATATCACCGTACATATAATTAAAAATTTTAAAAAAGAATGCCGGAAAATCAAAATTTGAACTGTCAAAAAAAGGGCGATAAATAGATTATAAGAAATGCATGATAAAGAGTCTCAGTGGAGTGAATGAAGTCTGAGACGAAAAAACTTGAATACTAATTGGCCCACGTGGAGAGCTGTACGTGTTGTCTCTGTGAAGCTCTTCGAATGGAGTGACTGCTAGAGAGATAAATCAGCGACCTGGGTCGGAGCAGTGTTGCGGAACGAAAGTGTTATTTAAATAAGCAACACAAGAAAACGTTTCCACAGTTCTTTTGGCAAGAAGAAAATTACTCAAAATATTTTAAAATTGGAGAATATCTTCTGCTTCCTATTAGGATAGACAATTCTTTAATCACAAAACTGAAAAAATTTATTTGTGTCAAAAATTTTAATTATTTGCATATGTCGCAATTTAATTTCTTTTTCACTTTTCTTATTGAAATTGAAAAAGTATGTTTACGAAGCTTAGATAGTACTTGCAAATCCAACAATGGTCAAAATTTAGTAAATAATGAAAGAATCAAATAAATTGCATATTAAAAAAGCGTTTCTGAACCTAAAAAGATTTTAAAATGTTTTATCATGCTTGAGATCATGCTCATTCAAGAAGAAATTTCTTTCGTTTTTATCTGCGTATTCGCAGTAAAAAAGAAGTGAGGAAATAATTAATAATTAAAGATAATATCCTTAACTTCATATCAAAAAATATTATCAAATATTATTTGAATTTTGACGTCTATTTTTCAAAAATCACAAATTTGGTTCATTTTCACAAAAAACCTACACTTGCATTTTTTGCAAATTTTTTTCAATTTGGCTTTCTATAAGAAAGACATCCTTTAAGTTTTATGCGAGCTAAGTCATTTTTGTAGTCAGGAATTTTTTTTTTCAATGAAATTATCAAGTTTAATTTATAAACAACGAAAGATACATACAAACAAATTTTAACAAAAAAGTTTGCACATATAAAAAAGTTCTACAAAAAATGCCTCTTGATCTTTTGTGCTATCTGGCTTAAAAAATAGTTTATCATCACAGAAAGCTGATAGAATGCCTCCCTTAACCAGAAACTTTAAAAAAATATTGCACAAAATGAAGAAAATTGGGCTTTTCAGAAAATCATCTTCATATATTTTTAAAATTCGAAAGAAAATTTTCTGCAAAACCCCAACTTTTTTATTTTTTGCAATATTTAAACAAAATTTCTGTTAATATCAGAAAGGCATCCTATGGGTAAAACTCATCAGAATCCGTAATGAAAATTCTGAATTCTGAATTAGGTCAAAAACTATATAATTTTAATGAAAAAATCGGTGATTTAAAAAAAATGGATTTCAAGTTTCAAATATCCGTAGCTTGGTGGAGATTTTTTTCTCAAATAGAATTTATATAGTGTTTAGTAGAAAATTAGTATAGTGAGACTTACAATTAAACTGACCCTCCAAACTAGAAAAAAAAATTATTATCTTAATCTGTTGTAAATTATTCCCTTGGAAAGGTTTTTTGTCTGTTCTGTAAAATTGGGTTTAATGGAGTTAGGCGGTTTTAGTTCTCTTATAGTTATTAGCTTATTATTTTCACTGCAAACTTATTTCAAGCGGCTACAAAGTATTTAAAAAAACTACAAATTTTTAACGAAATTTAACGAGATCACCAAAGTTTTTTAAGGATTTCATGAGATTTTAAGTGAATTCAACAGATTTCGAGGCATAACAAAAGTTTTAGGATATTTTAAATGATTAGAAAGAAATTCGAGAGGTTTTGCAGACTTCAAATGATTTTGGAAGATTTGAAAAGTATGATGAAATCACCTAGTACAACTTCAGAGAGAATTTCAATTTTTTAATGAGATTTTCTAAGATTTTTAGGACACTTCGAGGAGTTTGTTCAGATTTTAAGAGATACCGAAGGATTTCGTCGGATTTGTACAGATTTTGAGGGATTTCTTAGGAATTAAGAACGATTTCCGCGGAGTAAAAATAATTTTGAGTAATTTCATGGGATTTTAAAAGATTTCGGAATATTTCAAAAGAAGTCACGAGATTTCAAAGGGTTTTAAAGGATTTCTAGAGGGACCGAAGTATTTTCACGAATTTTGAAGGGTGTCAGGGGATTTTATTGGGATTTCAAAGATTTGAAGGGATTTTGAAAGATTCGCAACAAAGGACCCCGCACCAAATGTACAGAAAAAAGCCTTATGATAAAAAATTCTAAAAAAAATTTTTTCTTGTATTTTCGAACCTACAAACTAAAAATTCGAAAGAAAGATGTCAGAAAGATGGACAGTTTTTAGACAAACACTTGTCCAAAGTTTCGATTTTTACATATATTTTAATGGAAAAATGCTTATTTTAGCAAATTGTTTTTTTTCCTCAAAAACGCTATGATAGATTTGACTAAAACTTTTATATTTTGAAGATCAGGCGTACCGAATCAAAAGATTCATACCCACGAACTAGAAAGATCAACGATTCTTTGGGTATACAGCATGTTTTTGGGGCTGTTTTTGTACCCTAAAATTCCAAGTAACATATGTAAATCGTCATTTCTTAGTAACTAAAATCAATAGAGATTTTTATTCAACTGCTACGGTATGAAACGACTTTCCAATAAGTGGAGTAAGCGTACATAGCAAGAATATGTTTTGAGCTAATTTTAGGGGATGTTTTACCATCCCATAAACAATGAGTCTGAAGTTCCTAACGCATTAATCAATAACGAGAAATAATTTTATTTTTAAATGCATGAAAGCTGCTATTTTATGACAGAAATTAGTCGCGCACAACCCTAAAAACTTCTTGAAGCACTTTCGACCCCTCATCAGATATAAAACTCACCGAAAATACCCCTAAATATTTTTAAAATTCAACAAAACCAACCTCATTCAAAAATCCGCCCAGTTTTTCCTGATAATAATTTCAATTGATGCCAAAGGGGCACACATAAAGTTTCAACCCTTCAGCACATGTAGAACTCACCCCAGCCACCCCCGAATATTTTAAGAGTTAAATAAAATCACCATAATTTCAAAGTGCACCAGGATTTTTCTGAAAATGTTTTCAGTTGATGCCAAAAGGGAAACATAAAGTCTGAACACCTCAGCGCATGTAGAAATCACCCCAACCACCCCCAAATATTTTAAAAGATCAATAAAATTACCCTAATCCCAAAGTACGCCAGGTTTTTTCTGACACTGTTTTCAGTTGATGCCAAAGGGGCAAAAAAATGTCACAACCCCTCAGCACATGTAGAACTCACCCCAGCCACCCCTAAATATTTTTAAAATTCAATATAAACAGCCCAATTCCAAAATAAGCCAGGATTTTGATAATAATTTATTCAATTGATGCGAACGGTTCACACAAAAAGTCTCAACACCTCAGTACATGTGGAACTCATCCAAGTCTAAATATTTTTAAAATTCAACAAAACCAACCTAATTCAAAAATCCGCCCAGTTTTTGCTGATAATAATTTCAATTGATGCCAAAGGGGCACATATAAAGTCTCAACCCTTCAGCACATTTAGAACTCACCCCAGCACCCCCCAAATATTTTAAAAATTCAATAAAATCACCCTAATGCAACAATTACCCTAATACAACAGGTTTTCAGAGGTTGGTGCAAGTTCGTGTTTATCAATATTTGAATTTCCCACATAAAAGTACTGTTGCAACTTATTGGTACAGCTTCGTACAAATTACAACAGGTTTTATCAGGTTGGTACAAGTTTATATTGAATTTTAAGAATATTTAGGGGTGACTGGGGTGAGTTCTACATGTTCTGAGGGGTTGTGACATTTTTTGCCCCTTTTGCATCAACTGAAAACATTGTCAGAAAAAACCTGGCGTACTTTGGGATTAGGGTGATTTTATTGAATTTTTAAAATATTTAGGGGTTTCTGGGGTGAGTTCTATATGTACTGAGGGATTGAGATACTTTTTTTGTCCCTTTGGCATCAACTGAAAACATTATCAGAAAAACCTGGCGTATTTCTGAATTAGGGTGATTTTATTGAACTTTTAAAATATTCGGGGGTGGCTGGGGTGAGTTCTACATGTGCTGAAGGGTTGAGACTTTATGTGTGCCCCTTTGGCATCAATTGAAATTATCGTCAGCAAAAACTGTGCGGATTTTTGAATTAGGTTGGTTTTGTTGAATTTTAAAAATATTTAGGGGTAGCTTGGGTGAGTTTCATATCTGATGAGGGGTTGAAAGTGCTTCAAGAAGTTTTTAGGGTTGTACGCAACTATTTTCTGTCATAAAATAGCAGCTTTCATGCATTTAAAAATAAAATTATTTTTCGTTATTGATTAATGCGTTAGGAACTTCAGACTCATTGTTTAAGGGATGGTAAAACATCCCCTAAAATTAGGTCAAAACATATTCTTGCTATGTATGCTGACTCCACTTATTGGAAAGTCGTTTCATACCGTAGCAGTTGAATAAAAATCTCTATTGATTTTAGTTACTAAGAAATGATGATTTACATATGTTACTTGGATGTTTAGGGTACACAAACACCCCCAAAAACATGCTGTATACCCAAAGAATCATCAATATTTCTAGTTCGTGGTTATGAATCTTTTGATTCGGTACGCCTGATCGTCAAAATATAAAAGTATTAGTCAAATCTATCATAGCGTTTTCGAGGAAAAAAAACATTTTGCTAAAATAAGCATTTTTCCATTAAAATACATGTAAAAATCGAAACTTTGGACAAGTGTTTGTCTAAAAACTGTCCATCTTTCTGACATCTTTCTTTCGAATTTTTAGTTTGCAGGTTCGAAAATACAAGAAAAATTTTTTTTTAGAAATTTTTATCATAAGGCTTTTTTCTGTACATTTGGTGCGGGGTCCTTTCAAAGGATTTCAAGGGATCGAATTTACGGATTTTAAGAGATTTAAAAGAGTTTCGATGATTTCAAAGGATTTTAGGAGATTTTAAAAGATTCCAAAGTATATTCACGGATTTTTTAGAATTTCGTAAGATTACAAAAGAATTGCCCAAATTTAAACGGATTTCCGAATATTTTAAAGGCTTTTAAGGGATTTCAATAAATTGGGAAAGATTCCCACGAATTGACAAGATTTCAATGAATTTTAAAGGGATTTCAGAGATTTCAAGGGATCTCGTAATATTTTTTAATATTTCAGGAAATTTCAAGGATTTTAACCGATTTTTAGAAATTGCAAGGGGTTTCCGCGGCTTTTAAAGGATTAAAAGGGATTTTTATGGGAGCTTGAAGATTTCAAGAGATTTCAGGGATTTAAAAAGATTTCACGGAATGTAAAAAAATTTTAAGAGAGTTTCACAATTTTAAAGGGATTTCAAGAGAACATATGTCCCTGGAATCCAAACGATTTCATAGTCAAAGAAAATTCCTCTCATTAGGCTGAGTAAAAATGTTTGTTTGTCTCACTTTTATTTGGGTCCATGAATCTTTAAACCACCCCAAATCGTGAAGAA
This sequence comes from Andricus curvator, assembly GCA_932195095.1. NCBI lineage: Eukaryota > Metazoa > Arthropoda > Insecta > Hymenoptera > Cynipidae > Andricus > Andricus curvator. The sequence continues at coordinate 21,213 of CAKNYM010046126.1, forward strand.
ATAGTCCTTAATTTTTTTTAAGGAAAAAAGGCAAGGCTGGAAAATGGGGCGAAAAATAATTCGAAATTGTTTTTAAAGTTAAATAAAACAAACATCAAAAACGAAAAACCACCCCTTATAAAGTTGAAAAAACGTATATTTTGTTTCTTTAAATTTGTTTACAACTAATTTCGCAAATTTCTGCTTGACTCACTTAAAAAGACGTAGAAGAATCTGTTTTTATAAAAATTTACTTTAAAAAGCATAAAAAGAGAAATTCCGAATAGGGCAACAACCCTGTCTTGGATAGGGGTTGTAAAGTGATATTTTCCTTTCTTCTATACAATTGCTTGTGACTTGAGCCTTGATATAATTTATCAAAGTGCCTACAGAAAAAAAGTAATTATTAAACAGGAAATTAATCTTATTTCTTCTGTAGAAAAAACGTAACGAATGAAATTCCTGAACTGGAATGACAAGGCTTTTTGTAATAAGTAAATAAACGGAGATAAATATAACTTTGCAACTACTATCAAAGAAAATACTTCTTCTGTAAAGCTGTTTCTCTTTTTTTAATTCATTTTTTCTACGACTAGTAAAGTCATATCAAACCAGAAACTTGTAAAGTTAATTACAAAAAAAATTACAAAAAATCATAATATACATTTTTAGCTTGTATGGGGTGGTTTCTCTCAGTTGTAATTATATTTTATACGTTTAATGAAATGTCAGGTCTTATGTAAGAAATATTCTCAAAGTTAGGATAGGAAAAAATATCCAGTTTACAAATTTCCAAGGGTTGTAACGGTACGGTTTTTAACAGGTTGCAGGGGGGGGGGGGGTAGTAACGTTACCAACTTAGATGACATTCAGTACGTTTTCTGATAATAATTTGAAATGAATCAATAGAACCCAATAAGGAAAACCAAATATTTTTAATTGACAAGTCTACTATTTACATTTGTACTATATATTTCTCGTTTGGTTGAAAATTCTTCTATTTGTTTGAAAATTTAATTATTTTATTAAAAATGCAACTATTTTTTCAAAAAGACATATTTTTGGTCAAAAACTCAACTACTACATGGTTGAAAGTTGAACTACTTTGTTAAAAATTAATTTTGTTGGTTGAAAATTTATCTCTTTGCTTGAAAAATTAACTATTCCATTATAGTTGAAAATTCATCTCTTGGTTAAAAATTTAACTATTTTGTTGAAGATACGTTTTCTGGTTGAGAATTAATTTTTTTAACTAAAAATGTAACTATTCCATTTTTGTTTGAAAATTCATCTTTTCTAGAAGGAAATTCAACTATTTGGTTCAGCTTTTCTGCTTGAACATTAAACCGTGTTCTAAAGAATTCGTTTTTTTTTGTTTGAAAAATGAACTTTTTTCAGTTCAATTTGAATCTTTTTTGTTTGAAAATTCGACCATTTGGTTGAAATTCATCTTTATAGGTAGAAAATTCAACTATTTTCATAAAGTCATCTCTTTTGGTAAAAAATTCAACTACTTTGTTGAAAATTTGTCCTTTTGAATTAAATATTCATGTTTTATGGTAGAAAAGTCATCTTTTTTGGTTGAAAATTTATCCGACATCGAAAAAATTCATCTTTTTGGCTTGAAAATTCAACTAATTGGTTAAAAGTGGGACTATTTTTTTGAAAATCCATCTCTTTTGCTTGAAAGTTCAACTAGTTGGCTCTTAATGCAACTTCTTGGTGAAAATTTGATTTGTTGTTGTTGAAAGTTTGTCTTTTTGGGTTAAAAATTCATCTCTTGTGGTACAAAATCTTTTTTGACTGAAAATTCGACTATTTTGTTGAAAATTTCGACTTGAAATCTTAAGAATTTAAAGTGTTTTATATTGAAGGCAATAAGGTATTTACATTAATTTTATTTAAAAGATTTTACATGTGATAGTTGATACTTTAACCAAAAAGAGGGTTATATCCTCCACGAAGGCAGATTAGTTTTCAATCAAACAGTTGTATTTTTTACCAAAGATTTGAGTTTTCTACCAGGAAGATTAATTTTCTACCAAAAAGACGAATTTCCCACAATATACACGAATTATCAACTAATAAAGATGAGCTTTCGATCAAAAATGGAATAGTTACATTTTCAGTAAAATAAATTAATTTTCAACTAAAAAATATGAATTTTTAAGAAAATATTTAAAATTAAATTTTTATTCAGAAAAAAAGAGCTTCTCCTTTCACTCCGCTGGGATTCCTAGTAAAAATATTTAAATTCCCTACCAAAGAGGTGAATCTCCAACAAACAAAAAAATGAATTTTTTACAAAGTAGTTGAACTAAACTAAGTAGTTGAATTTTTAACTAGAAAATATAAGTTTTCAACCAAAAATGGTATGGTTAAATTTTCAGTCAAAAAATTAAATTTCAACAAAAAAATAATTAAAGTTTCAAATAAAGAGATGAATTTTTTACTAAAATGATGAATCTTCAATTAAAAAATGAATTGTTAACAATAATTTAGTTAAATTTTTAAGTAAAAAAGATAAATTTGAAACAAAAAATGGAATAGTTACATTTTCAGTTAAAAAATGAACTTATAACAAAAAAATCGATATTTTAAGAAAGCAGTTGATTTTTCTACCAAAAAGATGAATTTTTAACTAAAATGATGAATCTTTAACAACAACAAAATGAATTTTCAGCCAAGTAAATTTCCCACAATATATACGAATTTTCAACTAATGAAGATGAGCTTTCAATCAAAAATAGAATAGTTAAATTTTCAGTAAAATAAATTAATTTTCAACTAAAAAATATGAATTTTTAAGAAAATATTTAAATTCCCTACCAAAGAGGTGAATCTCCAACAAAAAAAATGAATTTTTTACAAAGTAGTGGAACTAAACTAAGTAGTTAAATTTTTAACTAGAAAATATAAGTTTTCAACCAAAAATGGTATGGTTAAATTTTCAATCAAAGAATTAAATTTCAACAAAAAAAAATTCAAAAAAATAATTCAAATTTTAAATAAAGAGATGAAGTTTTTACTAAAGTGATAAATCTTCAATTAAAAATGAATTGTTAACAATAATTTAGTTAAATTTTTAACTAAAAAAGATAAATTTGAAACAAAAAATGGAATAGTTGAATTTTCACTTAAAAACTTAATTCATAACAAAAAAATCGATATTTCAAGTAAATAGTTGATTTTTGAACCAAAAAGATAAATTTTTAACTAAAATGATGAATCCTTAACAACAAAAAAAATGAATTTTCAACCAAGTAAATTTCCCACAATATATACGAATTTTCAACTAATAAAGATGAGCTATCAATCAAAAATGGAATGGTTCAATTTTCAGTAAAATTAATTAATTTTCAACTAAAAAATATGAATTTTTAAGAAAATATTTTAATTCCCTACCAAAGAGGTGAAGCACCAACAAAAAAAAAGAATTTTTTACAAAGTAGTTGAACTAAACTAAGTAGTTGAATTTTTAACTAAAAAATATAAGTTTTCAACCAAACATGGTATGGTTAAATTTTCAGTCTGAAAATTAAATTTAAACAACAAAAATTTCACAAAAATAATTAAAATTTCAAATAAAGAGATGAATTTTTAACTAAAATGATGAATCTTCAATTGAAAAATGAATTTTTAACAATAATTTAGTTAAATTTTTAACTAAAAAAGATACATTTGAAACAAAAAATGGAATAGTTACATTTTCAGTTAAAAGATTAATTTATAACAAAAAATAGATATTTCAAGAAAACAGTTGATTTTTAACCAAAAAGATGAATTTTTAACTAAAATAATGAATCTTTAACAACATCAAAATTAATTTTCAACCAAGTACTTGCACTTTCAACCAAGTGCTTGAATTTTCTGCAAAAAAGATGAATTCTCCACGAAAAATGTAATAGTTGATATTTTAACCAAAAATATTTCAATTTTAAATGAAAAATAGTTGAATTCAACCAAAGAAGACAAATTTTCTACCAAACAGTTGAATTTTTAACTTATAAAGGATAAATTTCCAACAAAAAATGGAATAGTTAAATTTTCAGATAAAAAGATTAATTTTTAACAACAACAACAAAAAACGGATTTCCAACAAAAAAGTTAAATTTTCAAGCAGAGGTGAATCTGGAAAAAGGAATTTTTAAGAAAGTAGTTCAACTATCAACCAATTAGTTGAATTTGAAAAAATAATGAATTTTTCACCAAGTGCTTGAATTTCCAAGCCTAAAAGATACCTTTTCTCTAGGACCGTTGAATTTTCAACAAAAAAGTTACTTTTCAAAAAAATACATAAATTTTCTACCAAATAGTTGAATTTTTAACTTATAATTTTATAAAGAATAAATTTCCAACTCAAAATGGAATAGTTCAATTTTCAGATAAAAAAATTAATTCTTAACAACAAACAAGTTTTTCACAAAAAATTTATATTTTCAACCAAAATGAGGTAAAACTAAAAAAAGCAGGTGGTTTAATTGTCAACCAAAAAAGATTAATTTTCAACCGAATATTTCAATTTTCAATCAAAAAGATGAATTTTTCGCCAGAAAGATCAATGTTCTACGCAAAAATATGAATTTTCAACTAAAATAATGAATCTTCAAAAAAAAAAAAAAAAATGAAATCTTAATGAAAAATGTAATAGTGGAAATTTCAAACAAAAAAGATTTTTATCTGAAATAAAAAACAGTCGAATTCAACCAAAACAGACAAATTTTCAACAAAATAGTTGAATCCTCAACCAAAACAGAATAATTAACACAAAAAAGTTGCATTTTTAACCAAAAATATAATAGTAGTCATTTCAACTAATAATTGTTGGGTTTTCTTATTATTTTTTTATTGTTTTCCTATTGGTTCGATTAATTCAGTTCGCATTTAAGTGAAAAAGCGAGAAAAAGGGCAAAAACAGGTATATTTTTAAAAACAGGAGGCAGAAAGAAGAATTCTTCAAAGAAGGGGCAAAGAGGGAAAGAGGGTAATATGAGAAAGAGTGCGAAGTCTGAAATATGAGTGATTTTGAAACTTATTAACTTGGTCCCCTATCATTCCCCTATTATTGTTAATAATCGCCCTATTCCCCTGTTCTGAGAAAATTTTGGACTACGTTACTTTTCGGGGGTGGGGGGGGGGAGTTGAAATACAAAACTATGGTCATCAACGAGAGGGTGGATGGCGGGGGTTCAAACATAGCCCCAAATTGGTAAAGTAGTTTGTGGACGACCCCTTAGGGGCCATCCATAAATAACGTAACGCAATTTTCCGACAATTTTGACCCCCCACCCCCTATATAGCGCTTTTTCCGACTTTTCCCTGTAGTTTTTTCGCCATTATGTAACACTAGATTAGATCCCCCCCCCCCAAAGTGATACATAATTTATGGATGGTCCCGTATATAAAACACGCGCATTTTTAGGAATATGATTTTCAAAGGGCCTGGAAATTGCAGATATGGAATAAAGTCCCATTTATCAGGGATTATTTCCTAGTAAAAATGTGAAGTAAAATCTTGACTGGGAATGTTTCTCAGTAACATTGACGCCCAAGATACGTTCGTCGAACCCGTATAAGAACCGTGGGTTTTACGAGACAGGTTTGGGTATCTATACGGACTGATACGGACAGTGCGTACGATCTCGAAGCGTATCGTATCCTCTGCGACGTATATTTTTTTCCTGCCCCCCCCCCTTCTTCACCATGAAGATCCTGTCCCTTGTTAGCCGACAAGTTTGCCTGCTCGTTCCTTCAAGGGCGGATCCAGAAGCGGTTCTCACACTAACAAAATAGATTTTTGACGTTTATTTGCCACAGTTTCATTTAACGAGACCTCTATTCCAATTAGACTGGTTTCACCGGCTCTAATTACTCGATTTATTCCTACCACTGGCGGAGACATTTATTTACAATTTATTATCATTGCGAAGACGCGGTTGTTTCTTATATGGAGACATCTCGGATTGTTTATAACCGATTGAAATTAATTAATTAAATGTCATCCAAAAGTTACATAAAGTGTTTTTCTCAAATTTTCATTCCCTCTCCCATGTAAGATATCGTAAGATTTGCTCTGGACCCCTCCACCCAAAAAAAAGCCTGCTCAGGGAACGAGCATAGGGGAAACCATTCTGCAGTAGATAATGATTTACAGTAGATTATATTTTTTTTCAAACTTTTTCTCGGGTGAACCCGGTTTTTCGTCATAGCCACGGACTACGTCAAGTGACTGATGAGATGAGGATGTTATAAGTGATTTTAATACGATGTTTGAAATCATTTGCGATGATGTTGTAGGTACAAAATTAGGAGCATGGTGTAGTTTGCAGTTTGTCTTTGCCGCTTTTATCCTTACACAGCGGCCGTGATTGTTGGAGGTGACAACAGTCGCCTCTGGATGCTTTCTTAGAGAATATTATTATTATTATACCATTAAGCCATTTCCCTTTTGGGGCACGCGTGACTTGCTCGGTTGGAAAATAGTAGTGTGTAGGTGGGTATATAGGTATAAGGTAGATAGGTATTTAGGTGTTAGGTATAGATATTTTAGATTGATCTGGAATTCTCGTGATATATATCTAAATGACACGTTCATTCCGCAACACTGCTCCGACCCAGGTTGCTGATCAATCTCTCTAGCGATCAGGCATCATTCACTTTATTGTCACTCTGTTTACAAACTATTTGTCGCCACACTTTTCTGTCCTGGCATACTACTCTAGCTTCCTTCACGTCCATGCATTTTTTCATGTAAGCTCTCGTGTTTCTACGGCTTCTTATGTCTCTTCGGATTAGTGTCTCATTCACAGATTCTAACCATTCTTTTGGCGGTCTACCTCTGGGCATTCTGCCATTTACTTCACCTTTATACACTTGTTTGGTCAGTCGTTCATCTCTCATTCTTTCAGGATAAACGAACCATCTTAACTGATTTCTTCCCCATGTGTCAACTATTGTCTCCTTTGCACCACATTCTTTGAGGATTATCTCGTTTCGGACTTAATTTTACTCCTGTCCTTCTCTTGACAGATCGATGTCTCGCTACCGTATAGTAGAGTCGGTACGAATATAGAATTATGTATGGCCATTTTAGCTTTTTTTGATATGTTTTTATTTCTGAGCATGGACCCTGCTCTACCGATAACCTGCTTACCCTTATTTATGCGCCTATCTAACTCCCCATCTATTTTTCCGTCGCTAGTGAACAGATTACCTAGATATACGTACTTGTCAACTTGTTCTAATCTCTCATCGTTTAGGACAATGTTGCACATTGTCTTCTTAGTTTTTCCTTCAAACACCATGATTTTTGTTTTATTTACGTTAATTTTAAGGTCCATGTTCTTCATGCTTGTATTAAGTTTATTCAACATTCTTTGCAAGTCCTCGATTGATTCTGCCATAATAATCTTGTCATCTGCTAAAGCTAACCCACGTACCTTCACTGTTTCGAGATCTACACCTTCTTCGCCGAAGAGGGCCATTCCTAGATATTTATCCATAAATATGATAAATAGCCAAGAGGGCATAACGCATCCTTGTTTCACGCCTTGCATCATATCGAACCAGTCACTCAATTTCCCATTTACTCTTACACTCGCTTTACTACCTGCATATATTGATTTTATTGCTTGTAGGAGCCATCCATTGACTCCGTACTCTTTAAGGACTTCCCAAAGTTCAGTTCTATTTACCTTGTCAAATGCTTTTTCTAGGTCAACAAATGCACAGAAAACTTTCTTTCCTACTCTTAAGCTTTTTTCTGTGATCTGTCTTAAACTAAATATCTGATCTGTACATGATCTTCCTGGCATAAATCCACTTTGGACTTTCCATATCTTTTCTTCTGTAATTTTCATTACCCTACGAATGAGTATTTTTGAGTATATTTTACTTACGGTACTTAGTAAGCTGATACCTCTTTAATTACTGCAGTTGCTTTTATCTCCCTTTCTTAGATAATCTTAATTAACTGAAAAACTGACAAAAAATGTTCATTATTTTTTTAAGTATAACATTTAAGCAAGGATGCTACATCTTCTGACGAAGTTTCGTTGAAATTTTATAATTAATTGATGTGTGAGAGCTAAAAATTATTTTTTCACCTGAAAAAAAATTCGCCTCTTCTTTATTCATACTTTGTACCTTAAGGAAACATTTTTATGGCATGTTTATACATTAGAATCAAAGCATGAAGTTTAATGAACAATATTAATTGATACAAGGCGTTCTTTTGTTAATGTTCGTAAATATTTGAGGACTTTTAATTGGACATTACATTTTCCAACAGTAGATAATCAACAGTAGATAATCGCAAAATTTCGAAAAATGTCGCTGTCAAAATTGGCAACTCTGGCATTTCCTGGCATAAATCCACTTAGGACTTCCTATATCTTTTCTTCTGTAATTTCCATTACCCTACGAATGAGTATTTTTGAGTATATTTTACTTACGGTACTTAGTAAGCTGATACCTCTTTAATTACTGCAGTTGCTTTTATCTCCCTTTCTTAGATAATCTTAATTAACTGAAAAACTGACAAAAAATGTTCATTATTTTTGTAAGTATAACATTTCAGCAAGGATGCTACATCTTCTGACGAAGTTTCATTGAAATTTTATAATTAATTAATGTGTGAGAGCAAAAAATTAATTTTTGACCTGAAAACAAAAAATTCGCCTCTTCTTTATTCATACTTATTACCTTAATGACACATTTTTATGGCATGTTTATACATTAGAATCAAAGCATGAAGTTTAATGAACAATATTCATTGATACAAGGCGTTCTTTCTTTAATATTTATAAATATTTGAGGACTTTTAATTGGACATTACATTTTCCAACAGTAGATAATCGCAAAATTTCGAAAAATGTCGCTGTCAAAATTGGCAACTCTGGGGCTGTCTCGCAGTTGTTTTAAGATAAAGACGGTTGCGTTTGTTTATTTATTTTGATTCGCGAAGTTTTTAAATTTAAGTTATTGTAAATAATAAACAAAGGAAATAGTTTAAATTATTATTTTCTAAAAAGCACATAAATTTTAGTTGTGTTTCAATGAGTATTTCGGAAAAGGTACGTAAAAATTCTGCACTTTTCTGTCATCGCAAGTCAGGTTAAATGTTAAATATTATGAAGATATAAACATCTCGTACCAATCGTACCAATCTCACGGAATATTAGAGATAAAAAAATTTAAATAATGTAAGCTTTTGCGATTTTTGTAAAATAATGATAGTTTCAATTATTATTTACTCAATAAACTGATTTTAATTGTAAGTATAAGTATATAAGTATACCATTAAGCCATTTCCCTTTCAGGGTAGGCGTGACACTACCCGATTCGGGTAGTGTTTCTAGGTGGATAGTTTCTTGTATTAAATAACTACTACAAGTGTGGGCTCACCACACCCACGGTGGGCCAACAGCACGCAGTATTCTCGAATGGTTACCCATCCAAGTACTAACCGCGCCCAACGCTGCTTAACTTCAGTGATCTGACGAGAACTGGTTTTTTCAGCGTGGTATCGCCGTTGGCGATAGTATATTAATGATAAATGATAATTATCGACAATTGAGTATTCTGTCATGCCCAGGAGCAATACCAGAAACGATTATCTATAATTGATGGACAGAGGTGTCAAAATCGTACGCTTGACCAGGTCTAATAAAAATGTTTAATTTACTATCACTAATTTCGTGATATTTTTTTCTATAGGAATATTAAATTAAATATGTGCGCTTTATTTCAAGAAGAAAATTTTTCTTTATTTGTGGAAACTGATGAAGTTAAATGCTGTTGAATTTGTTCCTATCTACTGTAGGGTGGTTTCCCTACATATAGAAGTGTGTAGTGGAAAATAATCCGTTTTTCTAAGCCATCTTTCCAGTTTTCTATAACGTAATATTTTGAAAGTAGTAAAAATTAACTTCAATGTTTTTTTAAACTATTATTCTTAAGTCTATAAATAATCAAAAATTTATTTATTTATCGCAGACTTCACAGTCTTCCCTCTATTCTCCTCTTTTCTCATTTTTCTCGTTTTTATAAGAAAATCCAACTATTGTGGGTTGAAAGTTTATTATTTTTGGTTGATAAGTCTACTATTTTATCTTTGGTTGAGAATTCATCTTCTTAGTCGAAAACTTCATTATTTAAAATTTTTTAATTTAATTAATTACTTTTTATTTTTTCAAAACTTTTGATGCATTTTTTCTGACTCGACTGAAAAATATTTCTTCGACTACTTTGTTAACAATTAATTTTTTTATTTAAAGATTCATCATGTTAGTTTAAAATTAATTTCTTTGGTGTGCTTGGCTGAAAGTTGAACTATTTTGTTGAAAATCCATTTTTTTTATTTAAGATTTATCATTTTTAGTTGAGAATCGATCTTTTTTAGTTCAAAATTGAACTATTTGGTTGAAAATTTATCTTCCTCAGTTTAAAATTCAATTATTTCCTTGAAAATTCATGTATATTATTTTAAAAAATCGTCTTTTTTGGTAGGAAATTAATCTTCTTTTTTGGAAATTAATCTTTTTAGTTGAAAATTCAAGTATTCCAGTTGGATATTCATAATTTTAGTTCAAAAATTATCTTTTTGTTGCAATAAAAACTATTTGTATGAAAGTTAAACTCTTCTGGTAAAAACTTATTTTTTTGGTCTAAAATTCATCTATTCGAGTTGAAGATTCATAATTTTAGTTGAAAATTCATCACTGTGTTTCAAACTGTAACTATTTTGTTTAATTTGTTTTTATTTTGGTTAAAACTATTTATTTTAACTGAGAGTGTTACTATTCCGATTGCATATTTTATTATTGTAGTTAAAAATTCATCTCTTTGATTGACCATCAATTTTAATTACTACAAATTCAACTATTCAATTTTTGTTTGAAAAATTATATTTTTTAATTGAAAATTCGTTTTTTTTGGTAGAAATTAATCTTTTTGGTTTAAAACCTAACTAGTCCAATTGAAGCTACATCATTTCAGTTGAAAATTTATCACTATGTTTGAAAATGTAACTATTTTGTTGAAAATTAGTGTTTTGATTTGGTTGAAATTTTGAAAATGATTTTTTTTTCTGAAAATTTAACTTCTTTAGTTAAAAATTCATGTATTCCATACAACATTCGTCTTTTTTTTTGGTAGAAAAATAATCTTTGATGGTATAAAATTCATCTTTTTTATTGTGAATTAAACTATTTGGTTAACCATTTTTTTGGTGAAGATTCATCATTTTAGTTGAAAATTAATTTTCCTGGTTGAAAATTAAACGAGTATATTGAAAATTTGTTGTATTTTTAGATGATAATTAATTTAGTTATAACTGAAATTGTAACTATTGCATTTTTTGATTGATTTGATTAAAGATGTAAATGTTTTGTTAAAAATGTAATACTTTTACTTGAACAGATCGAATATTTGCTATTTTAGTCATTCCTCTAAGTTTAAATATCTTTGAATTTATTATTTTTTTAGTGAACATTTTTCTCACGTAAGATCTTCCTATCCCCCCTCCCTTCTCACAAGAAACAGTAAGATTTTACCATACCCCCTCACCACCCAAATCATCTTACGTAATTTGTGGATGACCCCTTTGGAACTTTCTTACACCTTGAGGCGGAAATTTTCTTCTGAAGGTGATACATTTTTTACCATTTTTAAATTTTTCGTAACAACTGATACAGGGTTGATTTCAGGGCGATAAATTTTCAATGTGGTTTCCTATACCATATATGTAATGTTTTTTAGATTTCTCGACAGAAATGTCTTTACAAATATATTAAGCACCTTCAAGAATTAAAAAAAAATCTCGTTGGTATTTTAATAAAAAATAGTGCTCCTAACTTGCCTCTAAGCGGTGCATGTGGGGGAAAGTGGCGCACCCTTGATTTTTCATTGCGATATTTGTTTATTCTAGACTGTTAGAAATTTTCAGAAAATTCCGACACATTTAGGATACTAAAGTTACTTAAATTTACGAAATTAGGTTGCTGAAAACGAAATTCAGTAACTTTTATAGTAAATTTACTAAATTTGTATTAACTTTCAGAAACGGTATCTGAACTGAAGAAAATCGCTAGTTGGGCAACTAATAAAATGGTTGTCCCAACTGATAAAATTGCAGTACCATCTCTTACAAACTAAATAGTTGGCCCAACGAACTATTTTTTTTCAGTGAGAAAATTACAAATAGTTTCCTAAAATTCCTAAATGATAATAGAAATATAAGTGATCGTTCGAAGCGGACAAAGCATGGTGGTTGTGGTTATGGGCGGCAATACACTGCAAAAGGTTGTTTTGGATTATAACGATGAAGTAAACCTATTTTTCTCGATATTGAATTATATCAAGCGTGAAAAGGATTCGAAATTTACCCGAGAAGTAGAAACTGAAATTATTGTTTAAACAAATATATATCATAATTCATACATATATTTTTACAAAAAGATTTTAGTGAAATAAAAATATACTTTCTTGAAAATTAATTTTATTATTATGCTTAAAAATCACAAATATTTGGTTGAAAATTAATCTGTTTTGCTTGAGGGTTCAAACCATTTTGTAGAAAAATCATATTTTTCGGTTGAATTCAACTATTTTTGGTATAAAATTAAAATCCTTTTTGTGGCTGAAATATAATTTATCACGTTTTTCGACGAGAATTCATCTTTTTTGGTAGAAAATTCAACTACTTAGTAACTTAGTTGAAAGTGGAACTACTTTGTTAAAAAATCATTTATTTGGTTGATGATACATCATTTTAGTTTAAAAACCTTTCTCTTGTTAACAATTTAATTATTTTGTTGAAAATCATGTTTTCTAGATGAAAATTAATTGTTTTAACTGAAAACTTAACTCGCACATGTTTGGTTCAAAATTTATCTTCTTAAGTTGAAAATTCAAATATTTGGTTTAAAATTCCTATACTTGATTGAAAATTCGAATTTTTTGGGAGAATATTTAATCTTCTTGGTGACTAATTCATCTTTTTGGTTGGGAATTCCTTTGAAAATTTAAATATTTGGTTGAAAATTCATGTACTTTGTTAAAAATTCATCTATTTTTTAGAAAATGCATCTTATTGGTTGAAAATTGATCTTTTTAGTTGAAAATGCATTTTTTCTCATTTAGAATTAATTTTTTAAACTGGAAATGTAACTGTTCTATTTTTTGTCGAAAATTTATCTTTTTTGATAGAAATTTAATCTTCTTGGTTGAAAATTATACTATTTCGTTGAGAATTTACTTTTATTTTATTGAAAATTAATTTTCTTACTGAAAATTTAACTATTCTTCTTTTAGTTGAAAATTTATCTGCTTTCTGTAAAAATTTAACTGTTTTGTTGAAAATTCGTTATTTTTTTGGTTGAAAATTTATCTTTTTAGTTTAAAATTTATGTAATCGGTTAAATTTTTTTTTGTTTTTAGAAAATTATCTTTTTAGTAAAAAATTTAACTATTCTATTCTTGTTAAGAATTAATTTCTCTCATAGAAAAAAAAATATTTGCTCAAAATTTCATTTTTTTGGTTGAAAATACATCATTGTGATTAAAAATTGATTTCTTTAATTGAAAATTCGTTTCCTTTTAGTTGAAAATTAATTTTTGTTACTGAAGATATAACTATTCCAGTTTCGCTTGAAAATTTATATTTTTAGTTGGAAATAAATTAATTTTGCTGGAAACTCGTTTTTTTTTAATTTACTTGTTTGACTGCAAATTGAAATATTATATTTTTGATTTGTAAATTGATCTTTTTTAGTTTAAAATTGAATTATTTTATTGAGAATTCATTTTTTTGGTTGAAAATTGATTGTCTTAACTAAAAATTTAATTCTTCTATTTTTGGTTGAAAAATAATTTTTTTATGAAAAAAAAATATTTTGTTGAAAATTCGTTCCTTTTTTTTACATTTTAACTGTTCTAATTTTGGTTAAAATTGATTTTTTCAGATCGAAATTCATGTACTTTGTTGAAAATGAGTCTTTTTTGGTATAAAATTAATCTTTTGAGTTAAAAATTCAACTAACTATTTGGTTAAAAAATCATATTTTTGGTTGAAGATTCATCATTTCAGTTAAAAATTCATTTCTTTGGTTGAAAATGCTGTGTATAGTTGGTTTTATACCTAGAAGAATTTAGAAATTGGGATATTGTAGCAACCCTGAATAAGGCACTGTTTAATGCGAATATGTAATATAAAAAAATGCATGGACGTGAAGGAAGCTAGAGTAGTATGCCAGGACAGAAAAGTGTGGCGACAAATAGTTTGTGAACCGAGTGACAATAGAGTGAATGACGCCTGAAACAAAGACCTTGGATACTAAATGGGCTCAAGTGGGGAACCACACATAACAATTTTGTGAGGCTCTTCACCTGCACGGAGAAAAATGGATGTTTGAACATAACATCTAGATCTTCAGGGTTAACATATTTTATATTTAACTATAGGACAGCAATCTAGATGTTCAAAGTTAGGATCTGTAGATATTAAAAAGTGAGATGTTACTCTGAAACATCCAAAATGTTCAACCTGAAATATCCGAAATATTACATGTATGATTATGTCAACTAACGGCTGTAAATATTTAAGGAATTAACTTATTTCTGAGCATTTGAGGAATTAATTGATAACTTATTTGTGAATTTTAAACTAAACTTGAATTTTCGTACATGAACGAAAAACATATACAGGGTATGAAATGCCGATCAGATAATACATTCAGTCTAGCTGAGGTTATGTTTAATATTTTTAATGCAAAATAAAAAATAAAAACGGGGTAAGTAAGCTGAGAACGAAAAATATGTAATCTGCATTTAAAATTCTATCTATTTGAGGTTACTTAAACTCATATTTTATTATAAATTCACAAACATTTTGTCAAATCACGTGTCAAATGTTCAAAGGTGTTCGAGTCAATATAACCTCAAACTTAAGAACATTGTTCCGTCGTGTAGACAGACAAAAGTCGTTATACAATTTTAATTAAGGATAGCTAATTTTGATTCTTTGAAAATGTTCAAAAATTGTAATATTCCATAATTGTAATATCGAAATTATATAGCCGTCAAATATAGTCGTGAAATTCGAATGCGCAATGCGCATGCGTTCAGATGATTTTAACATCTGAATATGTTACAGTTTAACATAAAAATATTTTTACGCCTAACATCTCAAAAAGATAGTAGATGTTTGGCATGAATATCTGCATGTTAGGCGGAACAATCTTACCCTTTGAACATCTACATTAAACATCCATTTTTCTCCGTGTGGGGTGATCGCTAGAGAGATTGATAAGCAACCTGGGTCGGAGCAGTGTTGCGGAATGAACGTGTCATTTGAATAAATAACACGAGAATTCCAGATCAATCTAAAATATCTGTACCTAACACCTATATACCTATCTACCTTATACCTATATACCCACCATACACACTACTATTTTCTAACCGAGCAAGTCACGCCTACCTCGAAAGGGAAATGGCTTAATGGTATAATAATAATAATAAAATATGTTTTCTATTACTTTGACCTATTTTACCATTTAAATTTAGCACCCTTTCCAATTTAAAGCGATGCATTTTCCCGCGAAATTTAGACAATGTAATTATTAATAATAAAGATAGAAAATACGATTTTTTTCAAATTTAATTTAAAATGCTCATAAATGCTCATTAAATTCTCAAAGCACATAAAGGTCGAGTATATTCTCAAGCATATTCTCATGCTCGTGAGAATTTCTCCGAGCACTTAATCTCTTTGGAACACTATCGGTTGCATTAAAATAGCTTACAGGATACTGTGATCATCTTCGTCGTAAATGAACTTCTAAAAAGGTACATCAGGACCGCAAGTGACTAGCAGCAGCTGAGTAAATTAATAATTAATACACGTTCCAATTGAATGGTGAGTCCGCTGTTTACGTCAAATGACACCCTCTTGACTAGATAGGTTATATCAGTAATTTTGAGTCCTTCCGTTTGTTCACGAATTTTAATTAAATTTGCAGTATATATTTGTGAAACATGTGACTAAAGCTTTATGCAGTTACCGTCGCTGCTATTTCTGTGTAGGAAAATTTAGAAACTGTTTCTGCATAAAGCTTTAGTGATGCGTCTCTGAAAATTCCTACAGAAATTTCTAACAGTGTATTAGGCTGAAATTTTGTTGGCTAGGTTATTAAGCTTCAACCCTAAAAGTCAAATCACAGAAAAACGCCGATCCTCAAAGTACACTGATTTGGTGTTGTTTTGAGTTGCTTTTTAATTTGTTCACCCATATTTCTGTATTAATTGGGATAAACTAAAGACAAAAGGTTTGAGTTGACTCTCTCGGGTGGTTCATTGCTTCCTTGGTGTGTTTCATTTTTCCCTCTCCAAGTCCATCTCATCTCTCCTTTCTGTTCGTTTTTTACCCTTTTTTCTCTTCTCGAAGCGAGCTACACACACTCGTCTCGTTCGCAAGCTCTTCAGCTATATCGACTCTTCTCTAGATGGAAAACGTCCTCCGCCAATTCTCTGGAGCGGTAAACTTATAACGAACGTGCGACACATTACGATCGAACGTTCGAATTATATCTGTCGAGCCAGGCAGCGCAGCCAGCGTCCTCGAGGACGCAGGACGCATCGTCGTCTGGTGTTCGCAAAAAAGGCGTAGCCATCCAGTTTGTATCATCTATATGTATACGTGAAAGCGATTCAAGTAGTCAAGTAATGTCTCAGTGGAATGCAAACGTTCTAGTCAAGTCGCCGCTGCTACTTATTCTGTATGCATTACTTTTTTTTAATTTTCAAAAAAGTCTCCTACAAAATTTGACAAAAGTCAAAAGCCAGAAAGCAGACCAAACATTTGCGAAGGATTTTGGTATCCTAAAACCGAATCCATTATCCAAATTTTTCCTATACGTCAGGTTTTTGAGATATCCTAACCTAAAAGTGCAAAAATGGCTATTTTTAGCCATATATGAGGCAATATAACACGATCAACAATTTTTTTTTTAAACTGCTAACGTCATCGTTTAGTACTCCTTTTTATCTTCCATTTCCATTTTTAATCATCCCGAACCAATTTTTTTTCTCCGAGATATCACACATTAACCATTTCAGTTCCACAATGCATTGTGGAACAATGCAAGGTGAAGAGAAACCGAATGGTTAGTGTGTGATGGCGTTAGCAGTTTTTAGGAAAAAAAATTGTTGATCGTGTTATATTGCCTCAAATATGGCTAAAAATAGCCATTTTTGCACTTTCAGGTTAGGATATCTATAACGGATTCGGTTTTAGGATACCAAAATCCTTCGGGGTCACATAGTCCGGTCTTTGGCTTTAAATTTTGTCGGCCTGTGTTATCTGCGCGGTAAACGAAAATAAGCTGTAACAGGGATATTATTCCTTATTATAGTTAAACATTGAGATGAAAATTAAGAAAGATCCCTGGATGAGGGAAAGTGAATATGTTTTACCATTTTCCGTATATACCAGGGATATCGTGGGGTTGACAACTCGTGAAGTCAGGTGTACACTTGCAATGAAATCTCCTGAAGTCTCCTGAAATATCTGAAATCTCCTGAAATATCTGAATTCACTTGAAGTCACTTGAATTCAATTGTAGTCACTTGAAATCTCCTGAAATATCTCAAGTCATTTGAATTCACCTGAAGTCACGTGAAATCATGTGAAGTCACTTGAAACCACCTAAATTCATTTGGGGTCACCCACATACCACGTGGACAGTTTTGGAGGGGGGGGGGGGTTATGGAAAAAGTCAACGATTGTCCACGAGGTAGTGAAAAATTGGTGTTTTTTTCAATTTTCATGCATCGCCCGCAAATTTGTTCAAATCCAAAAAAAATAAATGCGTTTAAAAAAAATGATATTCAGGGGTTCCGAAAGCCCCACGTATTTGCCATAAGAAAGCAAGACGTTTTTGTATATTTTATTCAGAATCATCAATATTAGGTGTATCGAGTTGACCGTGAAAATTTTTCTACAGAAATAGCTATAGAATACGAATAAGAAATTACTTTTTGAAATTCACCCACATAAGTCTGTTTTATAGGGTCCCAAATAAACCCCATAAGTGAATATTTGGGTATTGCGAGTTTCTGGCGCTGACTATTATTTTTTTGAGGTTCCTCTTGGTAAACACTTTTTCTAATACATAAAATATTACTTTATTGTGATAATTTAATGTTTAAATAAATTTTTTAAACAATTCATTATTGTTTATAGCCATTTTATCTTAGAATGGAGTTGAAAAGTCGCGGTTTTATCTGAATTTTTCAACTGATTCTCAACTTTTCAGTTAGAGCGAGGCAATAATCAATTGAATTTAACATAAATAATTGTTTAAATAATTCAATATTTAAAATAATATTCATTCAGAATAATGCTAAAAAGTTGCAGTTTATTCTTAAATTTTCCACTTTTGATTAACTTTTAAATTATAGTAGGGTAATAATCAAATCAAGTTAACAAACATAATTGTTTAAAAAATTTATTATTATTTTTAATGATATTCTCTTTGAATAATGTTAGAAAGTGGCGGTTTTTTCTGAAATTTTCAACTCTTCTTTTACTTTTCACTTACTCTCTAAATTTGAATTAGTAGAAAACTACTAATTGGTAGTAGTTTTCTACTAATTCAAATAGTGCCGATTCGTTTACTGGTAATTAGTAAAAATCTACTAATTCAATGAGTAAGAATAACTGACTAAATGAATTAGTAACTGTATCTACTAAAGAAATTGGTAACGTTAATACTAAATGAATTAGTAAACAGTTTTAACATAAAATGTGTTTGTTCACTGTATACGATGGAAATTGCACAAATACACATGTAACACTTATTTTTCGATAAAACGTAAATGTTTTCATACACTAATCGGTTTAAACTATGCAAGGCAATAATAAAATTCAAGGAGCAGACAAGTAATTCTTAACGTTACAATCTTTCAGATCGAAATTTCTCAACCACACACTGTGTTTATCTACAACGTTAATTTTTCCAAATAAGTTTCGCCTTTTTATTTTAACACTTCCAATCTGTGGCACTCTATGAAAACTTGAATTGAGGTTTTTATTCTCTTTGGAGTCACAAACACTGACACAACAACCTCCGAAACTTGTTTATTTTCGATATACTGATGTGCAAATTCCATTATTGGAGCAAATAATTATCAGCTCGGAAGTATTTTGCTCATCAGAGCTACTTATTACAGCACTTATTTATTCAGTTGGACGATCATTACACTTAAACGCTATGTTTTTGCTGTGTTTCGTGATGTTTTACGTGTATTTAGTATGTCATCCACGGCTGTTCATGGCCATATTGGTTAGTTCGCGTAGAGGCCGACAGTGTCGCATATCATGTTTAAATCCCCAACAGAAATTCATTTTTACTCATTGAATTAGTAAGTTGGTACTACTAAGCAGATTAGTAGAATACCCTTACTAATTCATTTAGTAACCTAAATCTTACCATTTCATTTAGTAGAAAGTGATAAAATTACTAATTTAACAGTCAGATTCAATGCTACTAATTCAATTAGTAAAATTTCTACTAATTCGGATTTAGAGAGTAGAGTATGGTAATAGTGACTGAAATTCAACAAAAATAATTTTTTAAACAAATTATTATTGTTTTTAACTATCTTCCCCTATAATAATGCTAGATAGTTGCGGTTTTTTCTGAAATTTGTTGACTTTTTGTCTACTTTTTACTTAGTGAGATCATAATGTAAGTTAATAAACATAATTGTTTATACAATTTATTATGGCTTATAACTACCTTCTCTTAGAGAAATGCTGAAACGTTGCGGGTTTTCCTGAAATTTTCAGCTTTTCTTTAACTTTTTAGTTATCAGTAACCACTTCAAGGAAAATTTACATTTATAATATGATCCATCTGGAAAATTTGAAGAATATTTCAAATATCTGTTATATTTCAGAAAAATATGTTCACAAAAAGAAAGATTGTTTAACCATTTTCTCTCTATTGCTTATTTATTATTTGTTCATAACTAAAAAGTTGAAGCAAAGTTAAAAATTTAAGAAAAAACACAACTTTCTAGCAATGATCTAAGAGAAGATAGTATTAAACAATAATAAATTGTTTAAACAATTATTTTTGTTAAGTTGCTTTATTTAGCATCTCACTCTAATTATAAAATTCGAAAAAACCGTGACTTTCTAACTGTATTATAAGAGAAAATTGCTAAAAGAAATAATAATTTATTAAAACAATGCATGTAAACATCTAATTATCAGAGAGAAGTAGTATTTTATGTATGAGAAACAATTTAAAAAAAAAAACAGCAAAAAGATCATAATTAGCTCCAGCAACTCGAAAAACTCCATTTTTCACTTATGGGATGTTTTTGGGACCCTATAAAACAAACATGTGGGGGTGATATTTAAAAACTAATTATTTATTTGTATTTTATAGCCAATTGTGAAGAGCAATGTTGAGTTTTAACTCGATTCACCTAATATTGACGATCCTGAATAAAATGTACAAAAACGTATTTTTTTTTCTTCTGGGAAATATGTGTTAAACTTCATGGGGCTGGCAGAAACTCCGAATATCATTTTTTATTGAAAGTCGAAAAGAAATATATTTTTTCATGAATAATTTTATGCAAAATGAGCATGAAAAATATTGACAATTAAAAACCAGACATCATTTTCTTTAAACGCATTTATTTTTTTTAGGATTCGAACAAATTTGGGGGCGATATGCATGAAAATTCGAAAAAACAATTTTCCAACGCATTTTTGGACCCCTCTAACGTGGACTCCCGTTTTCCTGAATCTGTGGATTTCTTTTTAGAAACACATAAAAAACTAAAAAAATGTTCACTAATTTTTGTTTAGGCTTCTTACTTTGTATCATGAAGCTTATGTTTTTAAGAAAAACGGAATTCTTATACAATTCACAGCTCTTTTTGGCTTCGTAGCTTTTGAATACCAAGAATATCCATATTTTCATAAAATATGAAATAAGTCCACGTGGACAGAGGAACCAGGGGGAGAGGGTTCGTCAAAAGTCCACGCTTGTCCATGAGGGGTGGGGGAGGGGGTGAAGATGTAGTAAAAAATTGTCCACGTGGTATATGGACGGTCCCTTTGAAGTCACTTGAATTCTCCTGAAGTCACTTGAAATCTCCTGAAACATCTGAAGTCACTTGAAATCACCTGAATTCACTTGAAGTCACTTGAAATCTCCTGAAATATCTGAAGTCATTAGAATTCACATGAAGTCACTTGAAGTCACTTGAATTCTCCTGAAGTCACTTGAAATCTCCTGAAGTCATTGAAATATCCTGAAGTATCTTGAAGTCAGAAGTAGGTGTACACCCAATCGGTCTAGTTGTCAACCCCTCGAGGGATATAATATTATAGTCGATACACATTATAAGTAGGGGAGAGTATAGGGTAAAATTAGACCAGGGAAACTAGCTAATCAATTACCAAAAATTCCGAAGGGCTTCAAAAAAATTTTATTTTTGTTTTCTCATATGCTGAACATGAAATCCAATTTTGCAAAACGTGATCGGGTCGGCAATTTGTTTACAAAAATTAATTTGCAAAATTTGCCCTCCATTGCTCCGCGAAAATTCAAAATATTTTGCAAACTTGAGTGAGTAATTATAAACTCAGTCTCTATCCTGTATTAAATTTGCAAAACGTTCATGATGCGGCAACATTAATAATTATAAACAAATTATTATTTTGTTAATCACTCCCCAGCGAAAATGCCAAAGGTTTTGCAAAAAGTTGTTTCTGCTTTTTTCCATTGAGAAGAAACTATTGTATGATTTGCAAAACTGTATGTATAACGCAAATTATCCTTTTTTTAATTAATGTTACATTTTTTGCAATTTGGTTAATAACATTTCTGCGAGAATTGCAAATTTTGCGTTTTTGGGTAGCAAATGTTGGAAATGTCGAAATCTAAAGATATTAAATTTGCAAAACGTTGGACGACCGGCAACAATATTAAAATTGCAATTAAATAAATTAGGTACTTTGTTAAACTAGCCAAAAAATACAAACATTTCGCAAATCGTACTGAGTGATAATTAACTTAGTACTAACATCATATTAGATTTGCAAACCGTTTACTACGTGGCAACATTGATAATGATGAACAAACTTATATTTTTTTAAATTATTCCCCAGATTAAATTTTCAAGGTGTTTCAAAAGGAGTTTTTCTCACTATTGAATTTTGTTGTTTACTCGTTTCTTTAAAAAAGTTTTTGAAAGTAATAAAATAACTGCCGGTGTAGAAAAAAGAGGAAAATTTTGAAAAAAACGAGTGACAATATGCAATTCAGGAATTGCGTGAAAATTTTGTGATAAGGGGTCGTGCATAAATTACGTAACGCAATGTTCCGACAATTTTGACCCCCCTCCCCTATGTAACGCTTTTTCTGACTTTTCCCTGTAGTTTTTCACCATTATGTAACACTAAGCTGGTCCCCCTCGTCGCAAAAAAGCGTTACGTAATTTATGCACGACCCCTGAGTGAATAATTTTTTTTTGATAATTTTTATAAAATAATCGGAGCATATGATTAAAATTTTTAATTCATTTTGAAAATTAAGACAATTGTATATTATAAGACAAGTGTGAATAAATAGCAATGTTGCTTTTCCTCCCATGTAACTATTTAGTGTATTGCATATCGATGGACGAGAGACGACAATTTCTATAACGCATCCACCGTAATTTTGATTTGATATATCTGTGGAACGAGTCAAGAATAGCATTTTTGCCCTTAAGGTTTGAAACTCTACTTTCAAAGTGCTCCATCAAGCATCAAAAATCTAACTTCCGATAACTGAGTTATGCAACAGCATTTCTATTATAATATTCAGAAATTAATTTTTTTTTTAATTTATAGTTTCGTCGTTATTGATTGAGATAGTTTACCCTTTTTAATTTTTCAAACGCCTTTCGTGAGTTCTTGGTTTTTTCTGAATTTTCACTGTTTTGTAACTGTTTTTTTCGGACATTGAAAGAAAAACTATTGTTTTCATTAATTCTTTTCTTTGAATTCCTGTCAGAAACACGAGAAATTGGGAGGTTCCTTTTATAACACCTTGAGAATTTAATCTGGGGAATGATTTAAAAAAATGTAAGTTTGTTTATTATTATCAATGTTGCCAAGTAGTAGTTTGCAAATCTAATATGATGTTAGTACTAAGTTAATTATCACTCAGTACGATTTGCGAAACGTTTGTATTTTTTGGCTAGTTTAACAAAGTACCTATTTTGTTTAATTGCAATTTTAATATTGCTGCCGGTCGTGCAACGTTTTGCAAATTTAATATTTTTAAAATTTCGACATTTTCTACCCAAAAACGCAACATTTTCAATTCTCGCTGGAATTTTACGAGTCGAATTGCAAAAAATTTAACAATAATTGAAAATACGGTAATTTGCGTTATGTACTTAGTTTTGCAAATCATACAATAGTTTCTTCTCAATTGAAAAAAGCAGAAACAACATTTTGCAAAATCTTCGGTATTTTCGCTGGGGAGAGATAAACAAAATAATAATTTGTTTATATTTAAGAATGTTGCCAAGTTGTAAACACTTTGCAAATGTAATATGACATTGGCAATAAGTTCTTTATCACTCAGTAAGATTTGCAAAATGTTTGTAATTTTTGGCTAGTTTACAAAAGTAACTAATTTGTTTAATTGCAATTTTAATATTATTGCCAGCCCAGCAACGTTTTGCAAATTTTATAATTTTCAGATCTCGACATTTCTAACATTTTCTACCCAAAAACGCAACCTTCGCAATTTTCGCTGGAATTTTAGGAGTCTAATTGCAAAAAATTTAACAATAATTTAAAAAACGGTAATTTGCGTTATGTAGTTAGTTTTGCAAATCATATAATAGTTTCTTTTCAATGGAAAAAAGCAGAAACAACATTTTTAAAATCTTCGGTATTTTCGCTGGGGATTGATTAAGAAAATAATAATTTGTTTATCATTAATAATGTTGTCGTATCACGAACGTTTTGCAAATTTAATACAGGATAGTGACTGAATTTATAATTACTCACTCAAGTATGTAAAATGTTTTGAATTTTCGTGGAGCAATGGGAGGGCAAATTTTGCAAATTAATTTTTTGAAACAAATTGCCGACCCGATCACGTTTTGCAAAATTCTATTTTATGTTCAACATATAAAAAAACAACTATACAATTTTTTTGAAGATCTTCGGAATTTTTGTTAATTGACTCGATTTTTATGTCTAATTCCACTGGTCTGAATCGGGTTGCGGGTGAAACCGGGTTCCCTCTATATTTTATGATTCGTGCTGCCCCCTTGGTCTAGCTTGATACATTTTAGAGTGCAAAACATCCCAAAAAAACAGGGGTTTTTTGCCTTCTTTTTCAATACGTCAGAAAGAGGGCGACGTTAGGAAAAATTCACAGATATTCGTTCAATATTCTTTAATGCAATGAATTTTTCAAAATTCTGAAATATTTAATAATTTACTTTTTACGAGAATTTATTTACAAACACTTTATCTTGAGAACGAATGAAGAGAGGAAGCCGTGTGAAATGTGCAGTTTTGTAATGTGAGTGCAGTGAAATAATTAAATTTATGATAAAATAATTTTTACGCAAGAAGAAACATTTTTAATATTTCTGACTTCAATCAGTGTGGGCGTGTGGCCAGCACAGCGAGACAAGTGGCAGAAAAAAGTACCCTTTCGATGACAATAGTAACGGACTCTGCTTGCTTCTGGAGTTACTATTGTCATTGAAGGGTTACTTTTTTTCTACTACTTGTCCTGCTGTGCCGGACCACGCGCCAACACTGATTAAAGTCAGAAATATTCAAAATGATATTTCTTACGTAACAATGACTTTATCATAAATTTAATTATTGTACTGCACTCTCATCACAAAACTGCACATTTGGAGCCATTAAACGGCTTCCTATCTTCATTCGTTCTCAAGATAAAGTATTTGTAAATGAATTCCCGTAAAAAGTAAATGATTGAATATTTCAGAATTTTGCAAAATGTATTGCATTAAAGAATGTTGAATAATATCTGTGAATTTTGGACGCTTGAAAAAGGAGGCCAAAAAATTCCGTTTCTTGGGATGTTTTCCCCTCTAACTATTGACAAAAATTGTTCAGGATAAAAATAATCATATCGTTAAATTCGGAAGACCTTAAGCTTTCAGATGCTTTTTATTAGACATTAGACATTAGACAATTCAGAGATTTTTTCGTGCGAGTTGCAATCAAAAGAAATGAGGGGCTTCGACATTTGGCCCCGACTTTAGCTACATGTGTTTGATCTCTCAGGAGAAAATACCACATTTTTTGCGGTTCGACGTTACAATTTTTGGTAAAAAGTACGTCATTGTGGTTCTTGCAGTCGTACAGAATCTGTACAGGTAAGATCAAATTAGTCTAATCGTTTGAGCTGAGCGAAAAAAATTTGTTAGTTGACATCCGAAAAAAGTAAAAAAAAAATTTGAAATCGGTTAATATCTTCTGTTCTCTTTTTTGATTTGAAAATTATAATTTTTGAAATAATAAAAAATTATAAATGAAAAATAAATTTTTTGCTCAATTTAGAATTTTTTGAAAATGGCAAAAAAAATGTGCTTTTGGATTGAGTCCTATGCACACATTTTGAAAAAAGTTTAATATTTCGAACCTGAACTTCCTTCAGCTTGAATCAAAGAAATATGCTATTGTTTTGTTTTTTCAGAAAAAAAAATTTTAGTCTTACACGGAGAGAAATCTGTTGCGAGTATTGCATGGGAACGTACTATGCGGAAAGAGTAGCACGTGTGCTTTACGAAAATCGCCTCGATTCGTGCAATTCCGGTATGAGAATCTCTAGTTGGAATAACGCCGAAAAGCGATGCGAAGAAGGCCTGCACACCGATGCGCTGAACGCACCAATACTACCATACTGAAAACGCACGGAGTAGTCCGTGCGGAAATCGTACGGGTCCCGAGCGTTTTTAAGATTTTCGAACTGCGCATGCTTGCGGTTACCATAGGCGACAAGCGAACATATATATGTATACAGTGTGTACAGAATCAACCACAAACAACAACACTGAACGCGTCTACTTGTTGCCTATGGTAACCACAAGCATGCGCAGTCCGAAAATCTTAAAATCGCTCGGGACCAGTACTATTTTCGCACCGACTACTCCGTGCGTTTTCAGCATGGAAGTATTGGTGCGTTCAGCGCGTCAGTGCGCATGTCCTTTTCGCATTGGACACTTTGGTACTAAGGCAGCACGGTTACCGACCGATGATTGCAATCTTCTTTTACATTATCTGCATCGAACACTCGCTTGCGACAAGAGCAATAGCGTCCGATGCGATACTCGCAACAGATTTCTCTCCGTGTAGCAAGTCGTCAAAATCGCTCCAAAAAACATAAAATTTACCATTTTTGAACGCTTGAAACATCACGAAAAAATTTTTGTTCGAAAAAACAAAATAATAGCATATTTCTTTGATTCAAGCTGGAGAAATTTCAGGTTCGACATATTCAACTTTTTCTAAAATGTGTGCATAGGACTCAAACCAAAAAAAAATGTGTTTCGGCCATTTTCAAACAATTCCAAATTGAGGAAATTTTTTTTTTTATTTATAATTTTTTATTATTATTCACTAGTAAATACTGTACATAGAAAAAATTCGCCATAATGTTCGAAGCAATAGGGAAATTTTTAGGAATTTTTAAAAATTTGAATTTTCAAGTCAAAAAAGAGAACAGAAGATATTAACCGATTTCGAAATTTTTTTTTTACTTTTTTCGGATGTCAGCCCACAAATTTTTTTCGCTCAGCTCAAACGATTCGACTAATTTAACCATTTTCACTCCGCCCTAACGTGGGCACCACGTGCCGTCATTTATTGCGTGTGGGGGGGCACAACCGGGTACTGATAGTGAGGATAAGACCGGGTAGTACTCGATCTTACCCCACGTACCATATAGTGGGGGAAAAAAATGCGAAAAAACGTAAAAACAGTTTATAATTTTATATGATCATTATCGTACAGTATTACATAATATCTGAATTTAAGAATTTATTTATACATTTTCTAATAATTTTTAATAATAAATTTTTCAGATCTGACGATGCCACGAATGTACATGAAGTAAGCCTGATAGGCAGAGGTGTTGCTCTAGCACCGAAGAAATCTGAGACAAAGAAGAGAAAGAAGGATGACTCTTCATCAGAAGAGGAACCGGAAGCAGACACTGATACAGCTTGCATTTTTTGCAATCAGTTTTACTCTGAATCGAGTGTAGGGTAGATTCAGTGCACTGTGTGCAAAGGGTGGGCCTAAATAGCATGTAGCAATGTCAAAAAGGGCGAATTCATGTGTGATTACTGTTAAATCCAGCGCCAGTACATCTAGGATGCTGAATATCATAATCATAATAGACTGGAATCTCGATTTAATTACGGTTTCGGACATGGCTTGCAGTGGCCTTGATACCAAGTATGAGGAATCCAAACGTAACAGACAAGGCCGCATAAATCATTTCTATTGGATTTGGACGCATGACGCAATCTGATGTAACTACGGCGCTGAGAGTACGGCCCTAATGCTGTTTATCACGCTTGACTGAGCACCGCCTCCCTTTCGGCCCACGGCTCCGCTCATCAAGAAACTGTGGGGCACATCAGTTCTAGGAATATAGTAAATCCGAGGGTTCTAATTCCAGGTTCCAGTGTTATATTAAAACCTTCGTGAGGGCGCCCAAGATACTCAGCATAGCAATGTTTGTGATATTTAATCACAATAAATTCCAGTTTTTTTCATTACAATGTGTTTTTAAATCATTTTCATAGGTATCCGATTGGGCCCTATCCACGGGCCAAAACCGGGAATCTTGCGTTTCTTTAACATTTTTTGAAAATGAAAAAAAAATTTCATTAGACTTCTGACTTAACTTTCTTGTAGTTGAAGAGTCACAGAAGATTTCTCATTTCAAATAAAATCTCTTTAACGTTTCGCTTTTTCACACGGTGCCATCAAAGACAAAGTACCCGGGTTTACCCTGCTCTCCCCTATATATAGCTATAATATACACTGTTAGAAATTTCTGTAGGAATTTTCAGTGGCGCGTCACTAAAGCTTTATGCAGAAACCGTTTATAAATTTTTCTAAAAAGGAAGAGAACTTTCAACAACGGTAACTGCATAAAGCTTTAGTCATATGTTTCAGGAAATTGTTTTATAATTTAGGAATTCTCAGTTACTGTAAATAAAAATTTCAAGGGATTGAAAAATGTTTTCGGTTCATTATATTTAATATAAAATATGTAGTCTATATTTGTCTTGGCAATATAAATACTAAGATAATATGAGTGAAGTTAATATAAACACATTTGATTCACTCAGTATATTATATAACCTAGATATACGTAGTCATTTACATATCGACTTCGCTCAAATATAGTCTCACTATAATGTATACTGTTAAGACAAATATATACTGCAAATTTAAATAAAATTTAATGAACCAACAGAACGACTAAAAATTACAGATATAATTTATATAGCCAAGAGGGCGTCATTTCATGTAAACAGTGGACTCACCATTCAAATTGAATGATTCAATTTGAACCTGGATTAATTATTAATTTACGCAGCTGCTGCTAGTCGGTTGTGGTCCTGATGTACCTTTTTATAGAAGTTCATTTACGAGGTAGATGATCACAGTTTCTTTTTAGCTATTTTTTTTGCAACGATAATTCGCTCATCAACAGCGCTTCTAGGTCGTTGCCTTTACTTGTGATTTCAACACTTTTTTTAGTTTCTTATTCTCGTTCAAATTTTGAATCCTTTTACGCTTGAGATCATTCATTATCGAAAAAAATAGGTTAACTGCCTCGTTATAATTCAACACAATCTTTTGCAGTTCTTTGCCGCCTATGACCACAACCACCATGCTTTGCCCGCTTCGAACGCGATCGAGAAGCGAAGAGTGTGCAGTTGCTTACCATGAAATTCTTTCCGTTACGATCCTAAATGTGTCGGAATTTTCCGAACATTTCTAACAGTGTAGGTTTGTCTGTGGCTCTTGATAAATGTGAAAAATTAAAATTTTTTATAGTTTTCTACAGCAAAAATTTTAGAGTTTTGACCTTATAAAGCTCAATTCTTCACGAAATTCATATATTTTTACATTTTACGGCTCTTAGTCAAATTTCATTAAGATCGGTGAAGAATTGGGTCGTCAATCCAAAACATAGTTGGAAACCCATAGTTCTCTGGCGAAAATAGATTTACACTTTTTTTGTTTTTGTACTTGGCGGCGATTTGTTACTGCATATCGTGATAAATTATTATTTCTTCTGAAAGATAAATATTAAATCCCAGACCAGTTTGGAATAAAAAGGAATGTACGATGCTATTCCGTATTCGTAGAAGAATGTTCGTCTTATTTACGCCACTGAAGCTGGAAATGAGACTATAGAAATGGTTCCACCTTGTATTGCATGATGGCTTTCCGTTTCTATTACTTTTGTAAAAGTCCGCATTTTCCGATGAGTCGCTCTTGAATGAGATCTGACTATTAGCAGTGGTGTATAAGCCAGAAATTTGCTCAAGATTTCAGAAGTTTAGGTGATTTGAACCTTCAAATGAAGGAACTTAATTGCGAGCTTAATTAAACCTATAAGGGCTAAGGGGAAAACCATTAGTTAGTAGGAAAATCGTCAGTGACTGACAGTAACGCGTTACCCAGAAGGCCAGAATGTTACATTTCTTTAAAACGGTAGCGGTAACGCGTTACATCTTTTAAAAAGTAACATTAACGTTAACACGTCACACCCATGTGGAAAAATGTTCTGGCGCTGGCCTGGCCCAGACCAGACCGTCTGGTTTCCTGTCTTGACGCTAGCCAGACGGTTTGGCCTGGGCCTGGACAAAAGTGTAACGTTTTTCCTGGCTAGCCCCAGGCCCGACCGTCTGGTCAGCCGATAGTCATGGGATAAGAAAAAAGTATTGTTTTGATAGTGCGAATTTGTTATTTTCTATCATTTTAGACACCTTTTAACTTTTTTGACATATGTAAAAAAAAATTTGCTGATCGCCTTAGAACTTTATTTGTTCTTGGCTCACTGATAAGCGCCAAACATGGACCAGACCAGACTGTCAAGGTGATAAGAAAAAAAGTCTTGTTTTGATATTGTGAATTTCTTATTTTCTATCATTTCAGAAACCCTGTAATTTTTTCGAAATAGGTTAAACAAATTTAAGTCACCACGGTGACCTCACCAATTACCTGCGACGCTTCTTACTTCCAGTTTTTTATGTGAACCCAAAAAGGTTTTTGATCGTTCGATCAATGCTCACTGAAGAAAGAGACGAAAAGACATTTCAATTTTTTTTATAAATAAATTGAAAATAGGCGACACGTATAATTCCGATTTCAGAAAAAAAACACGAAGTTACGGATATTTTATTTAGGCGTCTATTTTTTCAAAAAAACCAAATTTTTTTCTTTAAAATTCTATCGTTTTTGACCTAATTCAGATATTCAAATATTCTATTCCGATTTTGGTGAGTTTTACCGTAATTTTTCGAAATCCGTCGGAAAATTTTTAAAAACGTTAAAAGTTAACAAGGTGGCGACGATTTTTTTGCAAACATAAAAAGTCGATATGCAAAAAAAGCTACATTTATATTTTTTGCCAATTTTTTTTCATTTAGCGCTCTATAAGAAAGACAACCTGAGTTTTATGTGAGCTAAAATATTTGTGTCTTGTGTGGCCATGAGAATTTTTTTCATAATATCAAATTTCCGCATTTTTCTCGAAAACAACGAAAGATATGTACGAAGAAACTTTAAGATTAAAATTTGCACATCTAAAAAGTTTCTAAAAAAGGGCTCTTACTGTCTCATGATATCTTGCATCGTTTACGAGGTTTTTCTAGAAAATCTTTTCATGTTTTCAAATTTCGAAGAAAAAAATACAGCAAAAAATTCGAATATCTTAACTTTATAAACATTTTTTTTCTGAAAACGGAAAAGTATGTGTCGCCTAATTTCCTCTAGAAACAATATCTTTCGTCGCTAAGGGTTTCTGCCCTTGATAAAACTAAGGGCAATTCGGAAATTATTGAAAATTTAATTTACGCTATACGCACTGCTTCGATTATTATTGTTCGGCATAGCAGAATCCATTCTTTTTGTTAAAATATTTCGATTGAGTGATGAACTTTTTGAAAAAGTAGTTTTATTAAAAGAAAAAGAAATGGGGTTGTTGCGCGGTTGTGCGGTTGGTGATGGAATATAACATGGAGAATAGACTCTCCATGGAATATAATATGGTTGCTAGCGACTGAATGGGTAAACAGTAAACATAACCTATTGTAAAAGATATTCAAATTGAGGTTATCTTTGGAAACATTTCATTCTCACGCACTTGAATGATATTATTCATTACTATCTTTTTTAAGGTTTTATATTTTAAGCAAAATTGTTTTGCTTTTCGACAATTATAAGTAAATAAATATCTCTGTTAGAAATTGTAAATTGAATTTTTACCAGCTGTCTGCTAGATACTTCGTTAATCAATAGATCATTATTCTGATTGGTTACGCGCTTTTCGGGAAGTGACGTTTCAAGGTCACAGAGCTTTTGAATAGGGATTTCAATACTTTTCTTAAACATTTTTTTTCTCCACAATGAAGTTTTCAAAATTTTTTTTAAATGCACCAAAATGTTCAGAATGTCATGCAGTATTTAAAAAATATATTACCTAAAATTCATGCAACGACCCCATTCTATGCAAATTTTGTTGTTTAGAATTAATAATAGTGTAAAATAAAAACAGTTCACAGATTATTAATGGAAAATTCTTAATTAAATTATATTAGTAGTTATATTTATTATTATATTGTAGTTATTGACTACAAGAAACTATCCACCTAGAAACACTACCCGAATCGGGTAGTGTCACGCCTACCCTGAAAGGGAATGGCTTAATGGTATATATATATATACATAGTTAAAAGTTTGTCATAAGGACAACCGCAGGATTTCGCCGGGAGCGGGTGCTAATCTGAAAAATTGCACCCGCTCCCAGCGAAATCGCGGTAAAATTTCAGCTGTAACCACGTCTCACGACCGTGAGATAGGTGGTTACAGTCTGCGACGAACTCAATACGATGGTCCGGCAAAAGTCTCGTGCACCCTGAGGACACGGAGCGACCCAAGGACGACCGCCTTCTGCATTTTCCCCGCAAGTGTCTCAGCATTTTTTTGACACGCAGGGATGCTTTTCAGGCTATTAACCAGTGAAACCTTGGCACTTCCAAGAGCGCCGATGATCAAGACGATTAGCTTAACAGAATATTCCGGGTATAACCGTCGCAACTCCCTTATAAGGTCTTTATACCTCTCTTTCTTTTCTTTCTCCTTGGCTGTGACGTTTTTGTCAGCTGGTGCCGAAAATTCGATAACGAACATGGTTCGTTTCTCGAAGTCAAGGAGAACTATGTCAGGCCTCGAGTGCGCAACAGAAACAATTGTCGAGAATATGAAGTTCCAGTATATGCGGCACTTCTCATTTTCGACAATTGACTCTATTTCTCTAGGAGCGTTTAGCGGAGAGGTATTTGGGCTAATGCCATAAGAGTGACAGAGATGGTAATAAAGCACTCTTAGTGCCGCATTGTGCCTTTGGATGTAGGTCGTTCCCGCATGAGTTGGACAACTAGATAGTATGTGTCCTAGATGCTCGGGGTGTGCATGACACGCTCTGCAACTATCATCGGGAATGTCTTGGCTCAAATGTGGCGACGGTATGCTAGAGTGGAAATGACACCGTCTTGACATGCCAAAATGAAGCCCTCCGTGCCCGACTTCAATCCGGGTGATCTAAGGAAAGCAAACGTTAGCTCATACGACATCGACTGATCTTCCACATTTCTGTGGAAGATGCCGTGCATCCTCTTGTCGAGGAGCTGTTCGTGGAAGTTTTTCTCCTGTGCTTTCTTAATCCGGGCCTTCAGGAGTGAGTATTCAAGATGGATAAGATTTGATGCATTTTGCTCACCCCTAATATTGAAGTCAAGGCCGAGTGTTTCAGCAGCCTCCTCCGCTGCTTTGTACAGAAACGCCCCTTTTCCCACTTCTTCGTGTTTCCTGACCATTTTAAGAAGAGCGTCTTGTCCATTTGCAACTATATGTGCTGTACCCAGAATGAGTCTGTTGTGAAGACATTCAAGATTCAGTATTCCGCGACCACCTAGGCGGCGTGAGATGTAAAGTCGCGGAACAGAAGACTTAAGGTGCATGATCTTGTTCATGTGCAAAGCCTTTCGCGTCCCGATATCAAGGGATCTGAGCTCGTCCTTCGTCCATGGAACCACTCCAAATGAATAGAGTACTACCGGGACGGCAAGCATGTTCGTTGCAGATATTTTGTTTCTCGCCGACAGTTCGGAGGACCAAATCTGCCGGATGAGACGTTTGTATCTGCATCGGAGAGTATCCTTTATAGATGTCGCGTCCTGAATGCGGCTCAGTGGCACGCCCAGGTATGTATAGGTCTCTCCAGCGCAAAGGTGTCGTATAGCGCTTCTGTCAACGAGCTCAGGATCTTCGGGGATGCCATTAAGTTTTCCTTTCTTCAAATTAACCTTGGCGCATTTCTCTAACCCGAATTCCATTCCAATCTCTTGAGTGTACTCTTTGACAATTTTCAGAGCTAGATGTAGTTTCTCTTGATTCCTAGCATAGATCTTAAGATCATCCATGTAAAATACATGAATGACCTTATGCTTTCGGTTTCCAGGTTTTCCGCAGAGATACCCTTCGGAATGGCGAAGTGCGAGAGATAGTGGCAATAATGTGAGGCAAAAGAGGAGAGGGCTCATGGTGTCGCCCTGAAATACACCTCTCTGAAAGGTGATACTGTTAGTGATCACACGATGTTTTCCAGATGAGCTAGTAAATCTGGTTTTCCAAAGCGGCATTAATGTCTCTATGCACCTCACGATGTGTGGATGAACCTTTAGGCTTTCCAACAGACAGATGATAAGTCTATGGGGGGTTGAATCGAAAGCTTTCCGGTAATCAATCCAGGCCATCGATAGAAATCGCTGATAGTATGATGCGTCTTTACAGACACATCTATCGATGAGCAAGTTCTCCCGACATCCCGCTACGCTTTTCTTTGAGCCACGTTGTTCATACATCTCTCGACATACAGGTCCAATTGTCCGAACAATCCTATCATTTAGGATAGCTGTGAAGATCTTATACAGTGTGTTCAGACAAGTTATTGGCCTGTAATTCTTAGGGTCAGCTAAGTTGCCCGTCTTCGACAGGAGCACTGTGCGCCCTTCCACCAACCACCCCGGAATAGGCTCTTCCGACTTTAGATATGAGGTAAAAATTCGGGCCAGATGCTGGTGGGTTGAAGGAAACTTCTTCCACCAGAAGGTCTTGATGCCATCTGGTCCCGGAGCGGAATAGTTCTTCATGCCTCTTAATACGTTTTTCACCTCCTCGGTAGTGATAGGTGGGCATTCCTCCTCAGCTGTGATGAGGGCATTGCACAGCTCCTTGAAGCTGTTTATGTTCTTTGAGCCTTCTTTAAGTGGATGTTGGACTTCGTAGACTTCTCTCCAAAATGCTTCGACCTCCTCTGGTTTGGGCGGATGGTCGACAGTAACTGGAGGGTCTTGGAAGAGTCGAGATGGGTCAGACGAAAACTGTTGATTTTCTCTGACCCACCTCTCTCTCCGCTCTAGACTTCTCCTAGCGTCAGATAGTACTCGTATTCTGTCAACAATATGCTGCCTGGTGGTCAGTAGCTTTGACTTGTTGATTGTGTGATGACGGATCCGCAGTTCGCGCGTGAACTGTCGAACCTTGGCAGTGAAAGTCCTGCCAGATGTTATGTAGTCAATCACACACTGAATGCGGGACGCGTACTGTCTTGCCCAGCCTATCTTTGTGCTAAGTTGATGCATTCGTCTTTTGGTCTTATGATCAACCGTTGGTTTTGTTTTACGGTTTGCATCTGCCAAAGTTCTCGCTGCATTGTACACACTACAATTGATAGTCCAGAGGTCGGATTCTTCGGAAAA